>CAIGRB010082800.1:38552-49253 GCA_903798255.1 Fraxinus quadrangulata | reverse complement strand
TGTATATGATAAACAATAACGATCCAACTTGAGGTTTAGTGTTGAAATCACGAGATTATTAATATTAGAAAATATTCCTTAGTTTGATTATTTTAGAATATTATTTGATTATTGTAATCTTTAGATATGGTAGGAAATTTTTCTTTTCCTTTTATGCTCTTCCCTCTTGTACTATAAGTAAAGACGTGTGCTATACATAATATATTGAGGTGAAATTACAACTTTTCTCTACAAAGGGTGACCAAGATGACAATGCCGCTGCATAGGGCGAAACAGAAGATTGGATAGCTTAAAGAGGAGAGTGGTGAAAGATCAAGGTAATATAAGCTACCAACTTCATGCCACATACCAATCATCTTTTCATCTTGAGATCCTGAAAAACAAACAAGGGTAAAAGGTTACAAAATATTGAAGAGTTGTGATAATTTTACTAATAGACAATAAACTGAAGGGAAAGCCAAGAATATGAAGAACAACCGACATATCAATATTAGGACTAAAGATTGGCATTGTCTGAGCCCGCATCACTAGTTCAGGAACCATTAGTAAGAGTGACACATTTGGAAGAAATTATAGGACGATAATCAAAAAGAGAAGTAGACAAACCAATCATGTGTTTAGTTGCTTCGGAATCTATAATCCATGATTGTGAGAGGATGACAACATACAGTGAGAAGATGCAGTACCTGACTGAGCAAGTGTGTCCATAGAAGTGGAAGTGGCCTATTTATAAGCTAGGAATTCAGCATACTCATCCCATGGTACAAATAAGAAATTAGATTCTGGTGTTGAACTAGAATTAGCAACTGGTCAAGATACAAGGTTATGGGCCTCATTAGACGAGACCTGATTGGCAGATCTGGATGGTTTGCCATGTAAGTCCCAACAATAATCAAAGGAGTGACCTATACGACTACAATGAGTACATTTTCTAAGGTTCACGATTTCCTGAACTACCACTACCTCTAGTGTCTCGTCGACCCTGAGAGCTAAAATAACGTCCATGCCTGAATGAGCCAGCCCGAGCAATAAAAGCAAAACGATCTTCGCTAGGTGTACTATCTGATAGAGTAGAGTGCTGAATACGAGAGAATGTCTTTACAAGAGTGGAAAACACTTTTTCACCCAATATCTGTGCCCGGACTACCTTAAAGTCAGCGGAAGACAACTAAGGAATTTGACAACATGTCTTTCTGTTGTTTTTCCATAACTTTCGAATCAATAGAGAGAGGTTGATGAACATTCTTCTCCTGACACAGCCAAAAGCTTATTATAATATTCAACAAGGCTGGAGGAGCCCTCTCAAGCCCAAGTATTGTTTATAGTCTCATAAATTCGAGTAACATTTTCAGTTCCAGAATGTATATGTTTGAGATGCTTCCAATTCTGCTTAGCCGTGGACATATAAGGATGAAAACCCATTATGAGGCTTAATACTACTAATTATAAGTCCAATGATTGCGTTATCCTCTTGATCCCATAGAATCAGCCTTTGCATAATTACTTTCTAAGGATTTGGCAGACGACTTGTCTAAAATCAAGTCATTAAATAAACCCTTAACACGTAAGAAGACTTCGACACACCTAGCCCCGTAAGTGTAATTTCTTTAATCCAATTTTTCAGGAGCCAGGGGGCAAATCAGATTGAACATCTTTGTCTTGGATGACATGAAACTAACCACACAAAATAGTACTTGGGTCATAGAGAATGACTAATCAATAATAACAGGCACCCAAACCAAGTGAATAGCCCAGCAATAACTAGAGCTAAAAATTAATTAGCCCACAAACAAACAACTAGAGCCCAAAAAAAAATAAATAAATAAAACCAAGAACTAAGCCCAACAATAGCCTTCATAGCCAGAGCCCAATTAATCAGCCCACAAACCAAATCAAGTCCAGAATACCCAAATCAAGTCCAAAATCAATTCTACTTTGATTGACGATACTAGTGAAGTGCAGTCTGGCACCACAAATCAGAAGCTTCCCAATACGCACCAAAGACTGTAGAACCACCACAGAAAAAACCAACTACAACCACCATGCCGCCACTTAACCATCAATTAAGAAGAAATTAGACCTTGTGTCGACGCCAAAGATCTGTCGCATACGATGTAACCTACGGTTGCTACTACAACCACTGTCCGTTGCCACATACGACATGGCAGGTCATCAACATTGATGTAGTACATAATCATGATTAGTAGTTTCCTTACTATAATTGTGATTTATTTTTTCAATTATGTTTATATTTTCTAACTCTAATAGGTTTTATCTTTTATTCTCAAGCCTTGTTTAGATTAGAATTAGTTTATTTCCTTTTAAAAATTAGTGTCCTTGTATTAATAGGATTAGAGAATAATATTGCCTATAAATATAGTCATCACAATCAATCATAAATCAATACAAAACAAGATTATTCCAATATATTTCTTATTTTCAATCAATCATAAATCAATACAAAAATACTCATTTTACTATCAAACTTTATAAGGACAAGAAATTCAAAATATAGAGGTATGCAAAATTTCACTCTCTTGAAAAGCACCGTAAAGATGAGATTATATATAACGTGGTAGAGATGGACGATTGTAATGTACTTTGGGGAAATCATGGTATTATGATGTAGATGCCACTTATATAGGTCGAGATAATAGGTATGTGTGCAGGTAGTATGATAAGAAGATTGTTTTGATATCATGTGACGAGCACTTTGTAAGTATTAGTGTAAACAAAGAGAAAAAGATTCACAAGGCAGATGATAAGGTTAAAGAAGATGTAATTCAAAATAATCAGGATTTTACCGTCAATGATATTACAATAGAAAATGAAAAGCATGTGCAAGTTGAAAACCCGAAACTTTTTGATCCCGTATACATGAAAGTTGACAATAAAAGTAAGCATAAAGGTGAAAAATGCTCCGGTGAAATTACAATTGAAAATCTTAAGATCGAGCTGGACTTCAAGGATGAACAAGTTGAAGATCAGAAGTGTCCAACAAAAGAGGAAGAAATTAAACTTTTCAATTACGAAGGAGGCAAAGGTGAAGATTGTTAAATTGAGAATAAAAAATTTCTTGACCTTTTATACAGCTTCAGCGTCAAGGAATTGCATAAGAATAAAGAAAACATGGACGATGGAGATTTGAGTCCGCATACTAGTTCTTTTATGTTGAAGAAAGTATCACTGGACATTATAGCAGAAGATGAGAAGTATGAAAAATTGAAAGTAGTACCAGTGGTTTTTACTGAGAGCGAACTCAAAGATGAGAAATCGAATCATGCTTGGCTGTGAAGGAATGTCAAGTAATTATTGTCCGTGAAGAAAATATAATGAGCATGGTAGGAACAAGACTAACTTTAAAGAATGCAATTGAAGAATACTTTACGTTTATTGAGCACATTAAGAAATAGTAATTTTTTCAATATCAGTATTTACAAAAAAAAATTGAATATTTTTCTCCCGATTGATTGATTTTTCTTCAAGAAAACTTGAGGACGAGTTTTGTTCAATTGGAAGGAATTGATGTAGTAAATAATTATGATTAGTAGGAAACAATTTTGATTTATCTTTTCAATTATGTTTATCTTTTCTAGTTATAATAGGTTTTATATTTTATTCTTAAGTCCTGTTTAGAATAGGATTGGTTTATTTCGTTTTAGAATTTAGTTTCCTTATTTTGGTTTCTTTGTATTAATAGAATTAGGGAATAATCTTGCCTATAAATATAGAGGTACTCTACACTTTTCATCACAATCAATCATAAAACAATACAAAACAAGATTATTCCAATGTAGTTCTTATTTTCAATTCTTATTAAAAGAATTTCATAACGCTTCCACACCAGACATACTCAGGTTCTACTGTCTTTTAATCAACTACAACTTTGCTAACACTTAACCATGAAGGTCGAAATCGCCACAAGGGAAAAAGGCCAAAACAGAAAAGGGAGGGGACTTTCAGTGGAGGAAAAACAAAGAAAATAAAAGAAACGGACGGATTGCTTAGGAGGAGAAGAAGTGGAAAAAAAATACCAAACCCTAAAAACCTTGCTCTGATACCTTATTTAGATGAGAGTTTGGTATAATCATTAGAGAGAAGAAGGTAATTGTCTTCCTCTCCTTCACTTTCATTATATAGAGAAAATCAAATAGTACATGCATGGAAATAGAGTACAAATATGGAAACACAATAAACCCAATTGCACTCTAGCCTAATCTACATTATTCTAATTTATTTATTTCCTTAACATCTATTATAATCTGACAACTCATTGACAGAAAATACTCTGAAACTAAATCTCTTGCAACCACATTAAACCATGTTAATTTCCGTCTTCATCTCCCTCTTATATCATGTTCTATTTGGATCATTTTGCTCGTGAATGTGAGGATCATTAGACCTAACAAAACTTGTCCCAATCATCGAAGTTTTTCTTCCTTTTAACTTACCCTCAATTGGTACCACCTTTGCTTGGTTGTTTTATGCAATTTTAGTAGACTATGCATTCATCTTTCATGTGCTCATTTCTGGGACATGCTTTAACTTTCCCTCAATTGCTACCACCTTTGTTGCCCATCATTACGGTTATTTCATGCATTTTAGTATGATCACACACATTCATCTTTAATGTCCTCATTTCTGATACATTCTTAGGATGAACAATTTGTTTTTCAGAGATCCAAGACTCAATACGACAATACTGGTCTAATAAGCATTTCATGAAGCTCACCTTCTGATTTTGTAGGTTGTCAGAATCTTGTTGGTTGTCAGAATCTTGTTATCACTTCTCCAGTTCGTTCAACTTGTTTTAGCCTTATGCTTTACATTATATTTAAATCCTCTTTTCTCATTTTAATTGAATTTACATACATGAACAGTTAAATGTATTTGGACAACATGATCCACTTTTATGAATATTCTATTGATCTTATTTTTCTACAACTGATGGTTCTACTCAACTAAAACCTTTAAAATCCAAAGCGCTCTTCCAAATTTGAATATCATATGCTGTGAGATCTCATCTTGGACATATCTCATAAGCTCATCCATGATTAGAACAAAATGTTAGTCTGAAATACAAATTCTCTAGTGCTGCTACTACCAGATTTCACTATCTTTATTGCCCCATCACAATTAATTTCAACCAAATTGATGTGTAATGTATCTAATAAACAATTAACAAGAGAGAGAATGAGTTTTAACTTGATGCCCTTGAGCAATTTTTATGATATATTATTCTCTCTTTAATTTTCATTTGTGCCATATTATCAGTTACTCCGAGTGATATTTTTCACTTTTTTGTCTTTCTGTAGTGCAACAATTTGAGAGTTTGTCATCAGAAAAGACACAAAAAGATGAGTTGGAGCACGTGACAGCAGCCCGAGCTTTGCAAAAGTATCTCATAAAGGCAAAATTGGCGAAGTTATCTTTTCCAATAAAATTTCCTACACAAAATCCAAGGCCATCTAGTACACAGAAGTCTCTGGCTACATCATCAAAAATTCTTCCCTTCATATGCCCAAAACCTGGTCCTCGTAGCAGGCCTATTTCAACAATAAACAGCAATGCAGAGTCCCCGAAGACTGCTAAGACAACTCAAAGCCAACCGGTATTCCTTAGCACAAAAGAGAGCCTCCTATCATTGGTGGAGAACGATAAGGTCCAACCTCTGAAGTTCCCCATGTCTAGAGCAGCACCCTACGTTCCAGTGCAGCATTGTAGTCAACACTACAGAATTGCACCGCCAGTGACAATACGAAATGCAATTCCTGTTTTCTCTACACCACCACTTCCTCCGCCTCAGTCTTCACTAGTGATGAGGCCCCAACCTTTGGGCATGGCACCACCTGTCTGCATAAGACATGCTGTTCCAGTATTTACTGCTGCTTCTGTTCGGGTAGACGAATTACCAGTATTAAGTCCAACTCTTGAAGGAGAGGATTTGAATATTTCTAGGCCAGCAATTCATGTCAAGGATCCACCAGCTACTAAATTATCACTAGTTCGAGTAGAGGATCCACCAGTTTCTATAGCAACACAAGGTAGACTTGACGACTCACATTTTTTAAGCTTCCTTTCGTTTCAAGTTGAGGAACTTGTTGGTTCTATTCACTGCCTGTTTTTATAGGGAAGTATGCAGATTTTGAAGTTCCATCAGTTCATGTTGAGCAACCAATATTTGAAGCCCCAGCCGTCCAAGTTGAGTCACCTGTCTCTCTGGTTACTACTACACCAACCATTTCAGAAGCAACTGCAGACGAGACAGTAATAGCAGTGCAGGACAAGCTACCTAAGTCAAAGGTGATTGAAGACTTTGAAGAGCTAAAAATATGATTTCAGTACGGGATGTTTCAAATTGCAAAACCCCTTTGTACTGTCTTCTTTTGATTGTGAATTATGTAGTTTTAATTCTCTTCTTTTCATACCCCGGTTAATTTCTCTCTGTTACTTCGCATGAGGGAATCCTATGTGATGTTGAAGCTTACCTCAATAGTTTAATAACTATTTTTTGTGTAGAGAGTTTGCTGTATTTTCGATCACAAGCTTAATCTCGAGATTAATGATATTCATTACACTAATCTCGGTGGCAGCAGGTTTCCAAACTATCAACAGACTTTGATGCATTTTACATTGGACAATGCCATCGATGATCACAAGTGAATAACATTATTTTAAGAATAATGATATCTAACACAACTAGTGCTATAATATCAGTTTAGATAGTATTCAATGATTTGACTCAATAGCATTATTTTAAGAATTATGTAATTCGTTTAATTGTACATAATTTATCGTCACTTAGTATCACCTACACATAAAAAATGTTAAATAGCATCACTATTATTCTAATCTCGATTTAGATTTTTTTATTTTTTTTAAAAGATCAAAGGAGCGTTTATGTCATTTGAGGATTTAAAATGCATTGTCCAGTTTTTGAAAGGTTGACCTCTCAACCAGCAATACCTACTCTCAAGTTGTATAGGCATTTTTCTTGTGATTTTACACTTGTATGTAATAGCAAAATTTTCAATAGTTAAATATTCAAGTCTCGACTTAACAGTAGCTGCTCCCAAAATGAATAATAATAATAATAATAATAATAATAAATCAAACGTGATCTATCACAATAACAAGCTTGCTTTATAAAAAGTCTGAACTATTAAATTTCCTAACTGATAACTGCGCATCAAAAGAAGTCTGAACTATTCACCCATAGTTTGCTGTACAGAATGTACTTATATTCCCGACCTCGAGGCTGGGGCTGAACACTATACAGCCATTACAGTTACTAACGAGTACTGAGTTAAAACCAAGTGGAAATACATTTTATCAATAGCTATCCGTAATCAAATTATGTGCAAATCAGCCCTTTATAAGTAGCATTAGGGTTCAACTTCATCCACAGAAGGCAGCATCCATCGCACGAAAGATTGAAGCAGTATCGAACCGAAAGTTTCTAAAGCTCTTTCCAGGACCTTCAGAAGGATGCATGTCAGCCACTGGTTTACTTGGCTGGCTCTCTGTCGTTGAGCTGCTTCCGGTAGAGCTGTTCCTTGCCTTCCAAACGGTTATTCCTTCAAAATGCATGTATAAATTGTTAGTAAATCGAATCCTGGAAAAGCAGTCTCAGATTCCAGCAAAACTAGAGAGATGATAAGGAAGAAAAAAGTTCATTTTAGTCACTAGACTTATTCTTGTATCACTATAGTCACCGATTTCATTTTAGTTAAGACATTCTATCTAGGGAAATTTGCAGTGGAGGTCCCAAACCTTTCAAAAGTGCACAGAGCAGTCACACTGTACCTTTAAATCGTAGCAACTATGTTTCAAGCCTTGCAATAAATGAGTACTCGAAAGACCTCAGACAGTTTCTGTCCAAATGATCGTTAATTGACTAAGAGTCAAGTGTTTGACCAATTGTTAAGAGAATAAAAATGTCTCTCAACATTTTCTCACTTGAAACAATTAATGATTGATAGCAAAAATTTATAAGAAAAAAAAAAATATGGATCTTCTTCTCTACCTACCCCACCCCTGTCATTGCCACCACCTCCACCCATCTCCATCTCCATCCCTACCACGACACCTCCCACTACCTCACCCTGCTACAACCGAATTTGTACACTGCTAAACCATATATGAACTAGAATTTTGATTTGTAATAGAATCTAAATACTTGCTAGTCATCCATTACCCTGTTCAAATCACATGGACCCTTGGATCCTCGGTCCTTCTCTATGGGCACTATACTGAGGATCTCGTACAGATTGAGATCTAATACTAAGCACCAATTCTTGATTTTGGTTGGATATAATTTAGCCAAAAGAATATGGAACCATGGCTGGCTTTAGACTCACTGCCCTCAGTTATTTCATGTTGGTTTGTCTCCTTCCTCCAGACTTCATCAGAGAATTTCGAAAAGGTAGGAGAATTTTGAATCTAGTTTCTCCGAGAAACCAGAGGTCCAATACTTTGATTTTCGACCCAACCCGAGGAGAAATCCCCAAGTTGTTGGTGGTCCAAGCTTGGCAGAGTGTCCCAAGGTTGGGGGAAGATATTTGAATTGGGTTGGTAGACCAAAATTCTAGTCCAGATCTAGTTTAATCGCGAACTAGATTTGATTGTGGCCAGGTGGTGTCATGATAGGGACGAAGGTGGTTGCAGCGGCGGGGGATGGGTAGGTAGGATAAGTGGAGCAGATCCATAATTTCTTTCTTTTTTGTAATTTTCTTTTTCATATCAATTATTAATTGTTTCTTATTTAAATTATATTAAGTTAAGAATTTTAAGACTTGTGTCCTTTTTAGAATTGGTCAAATCAAGGATAAACGCTCGACTCTTGGTCAAGAGTCACTTGGACAGAAATCGCCCAGAGGTTCTTTAGGTGCACATTTATTGAAAAGTTTGGACATAGCTGTACAAATTAAAGGTTTGGGACCGCACTACACATTTTTGAAAGGTTAAGGTTTGGGACCTCTACTGCAAATTTTCTCTCTATCCATTACTACTGGTAGATAAGAACTAATCATTCTTCCTACGTGGTATATCATGTGCCTCGTTAACGGTCTGAGTTACCTTGCCTAATGTGCAAAAACAAGGAAAGAGAAAAGAAGAAAGAAAAATGAACATATCTACCAGCATCCCCTCCCCTCCTCCACTACAACCAGCATCACCAAGCAAAATCCTAGGCTTCTTGAAAACAGAATAATCCAAAATGGTGCTGCATTAGATACGAAATTTTCAGGTAAATCAAATTCAAAAAATGCTCCACCATCCATCACGGGCGTGGAGGCAGAAATATATGGAGTAACAATGCAGCAAAGCTATTCTCATATCGATGAATATTACTCAACCCAATAGACACAAGTGTGATCGTCAAACAGAAATCAAAGACGGGGTTCGTTTACCAATTACAATATGAACTTTGGTTATTATCATTCACTTTTTATTGGTTGGGCACATTCACTGACAAGATTGGAAAAAGGAGATGAAATTAATTGACACGCTCTATTGTGTTTCTACCTTCTCCTAAGGATTAATTAAATAAAAGAGAGTTGGTTAGGGTATTTGCGAGAAGAATAGATTCTCTTGTAGACTAGCATAAAGCTGAGAAGGGATATTTCCAAGATATTCAATAGGACATGGTATAACACCCCAAAAAACTATAATAGTCTTCAATCTTGAAATTGGGACCTTAGGTTAAGATGTCGAAAGTTACGGGACCAAATTGACTTCATATAGGCCAGGGACCATATAGCACATTGGCACATAGTTGAGGGACCCCATGTACAAGTTTCAAAACTTGTTGTTTTTAGGTTTAATTAAGGAATGATTATAGGAAAATGTTTAATATTCCATGTGTATGGATAGATTAAAGTTCATTAAGGAATGATTATAGGAAAATGATGAATATTCCATATACGTGTGTGCGTGTGTGTGTGTGTGTTAACGTACTAAATATGTTGAGATAAATAAATTCCCATAAAATGGGACAAGACTACGAAAATTTCCTTAATTGAGTTTTGTTCATATATGAGCCACTTTTTCTAATTATAAAAGAAAGTTGCCATATGCACGCATACACAAGCACACAATTAATCAATTAGCTGTGGAATCTCAAATCCCTGATATGTGTTTAATGATCCCTTCGAATTGCCGAGGTAAGTTTAGTCGTACGATGTATAGTGAATTATTTTTCTTACTTTTAATTTCGAAAATCGATTTATGAATATAAAGGGGCTGGAGTTGAGTAGCGCTACGCATGAGAATTATGGCCACCTAAGTTCGATTTCTAATTTTCGTGTCTCCTTAAATACGTTAAGAATTTCATATTTCAAATATGAAATACGATTCATTATGGCTCACTTATTGAGAATTACTCATTGTTTAAAATATTCCCATTTCAAGTAATTAAGGTTCGAGGAATTGAAGTTTGGAACTGACCAGTGTGGCATAATAAAGAGATTTTTGAACAATTTGCTCGATTTATTTTTATGTTTTAATAAATTTTGTTTTTTTCAATTATTGTAATTGTTAGGATGAAGTTATTCTTTATGAAAGTTAAGTTTTTATTTCACGATCGTGATAACCATTCTAAGGGTAAGTTTTGGATCGTTACACATGGTGTTGGAAGGTGGTGGCTGGTGAGGTTCACATAAGGGTTGCTTGTAGAATATTTTTTTACGTTCTCTCTTCTTT
>CAIGRB010082800.1:6024-25991 GCA_903798255.1 Fraxinus quadrangulata | reverse complement strand
CATCTATCTAAAAACAAAGGTGAGAGTGCCTCTCAAGTAGAATACTCTAGAATTATTGAAAGTCTGATGTACTTTTAGAGTTGTACAAGACTAGACAACATACACAATTAGTAAACTGAGTAAATACACGAGTAATCCAAGAGCTGACCACTGGAAAGGAATAGTAAGAGTACTAAGGTACTTAAGATATACTCGTAATTTTGGACTGCAATATACCAGATATCCAGTAGTAATTGAAGTATATAGTGATACAAATTGGATCTCCACGGGTAGATTTGTGGTCACATTAAGAGGTGCGGCTATATTTAGGAAATCTTCTAAACAAACCGTTATAGCTAGATCTATCATAGAATCTGAGTTTATAGCTCTAGATAAATGTGTTGAAGAGGCTGAATAGTTATACAACTTCTTAGAGGATATTCCAAGATAGTCGAAACCCGTGCCAGCAATTTGCATACATTGTGATAGTCAATTAGCAATTTGAAGGGCACAGAGTAACATGTATAATGGTAAGTCTAGATATATACGTCGTAAACATAATACCATAAGACAACGACTCTTAACTAGAATTATCTCTATAGATTATGTAAGGTCAAATAATAACATTGCGGATCCACTAATCAAATGATTAAATAGAGAGTTAGTTGAAGAATTATCGAAAGAAATGAGACTTAAGCCCTTGAACTAATAAGTTAATACAAAGAAAATCCAACCTTGTTGACTAGAGATCCCAAGATCTAGGTTCAAAGGAACAACCTAATTGTAAAACTTAACTGAATCATTATGGGGGATGTTATCTCATATCCATTCCTATGATACAATAGTGATGCCCGTAAGAATGAAGGATAAGCAATAAGCTTTTAATGATTCTTATGCGTCGAAACTAAAGCGAAGTAATGCAGGTTACTTGGAATAAGAAATCACCTATGTGAAAGAGAAGTTGGGCCGCTTCTAAGAGAATTATGTGTGGCTCAATTCTTAGGAACTCTCGTAGAACCATGCATATGTTCATGGCCGAAATTAACATAACAATGAGAAATAAATTGTGTTAGGAAGAATCATGTGTAGAGTATATCATCTTTTACATAAAAGGTAGAATAGTTTAAGGGCACCGTGTCTACTAGTCCACTAGTAAAGTAAATATACTTTCATAAGAGAATGTTCAAAGGGTAATACCTACATATCCTATGCAGATTTTAACCGTTGAACCACCACGTTTTTATATCTTCATTTTTTGTATCTCTCAATTTTCATTCATGTGGGGGATTGTTGAAAAAAAATGAATATAATGGCTGATTTTGGCGTAAATTTTGAGTGTGATCCGTTTGGTTATTTTGGAAGATCAAGATTGATTTGTTTTCTCCTCCATGAGAACATAGAAATTGTATATTTACTTGCCAAAAATGATGCTCGAATGAATGAAAATTGGAGCTCAAAGTAATGCATTGAAAAATATTTTGTGTTGAAGGAAAACTAGTTTAAAGTTATCCCACGTAAGAAAATAAATAAATGCATGACTACTTTAAATATGATTGCATTTTAGAAGGGTGTAATCATGTGTAGTATAGAGGATCTCTTCACGTGCACACCTAGGGGGTGTAAATCACGGACCAAAATAGGCTTCAGACCTTGAACTTGTATGAGAACACGACCTGCGTACACGAATAACGAACCGAATTGACCAAAAATTGGGTCATTAGGATAGTCCACGTTTTGCCTTTATTTTATTTTTCCTACAACCCTTCAAATTCTTTTAACTCTTGAAACTCATGTGATTATGCATGTGTTAATGGAGAGATTAATAGCCGGATTAATGGTGGTTAATAACATAACTCCGACTGTTAATTCTCCATTACAGTCTATTTATTCAGCCATTTTCCTCCATTGCATACATAAGAAGAAAATTATTTTTCTGCAATTTTTTTTTTCCAGTCTGCATACATAATTTATTTTCTGTCAAGATCTTGTTGATATTGTTCAGCTACTAAGTCAGTTTGTCAAATTAGTATCTGCAGTGCTCATATTTTACTGATTTTTTATTTGTATCATGAGAAATGGACGCTCGAACTAAATCTCAATCACCTACGGTGAGGGGGCAAATCTGTTTTAAGAAAATTGTGTTCACATAGCCTTCGGTTCATTCGATTAATTATTTTTAAAGCAATTTTGATTACTTGTTCTGTTTTATTGTGATTAATAAGTTATTTGATTTGTAATAGTTTGACTAACATTCGGTTAGCTAGTGTCCAGTATATGTTTATATGGTATTTCTGTTAGTTGCAAATTTGGTATGTGAAAATCTGGTATGTGTTGCAAATCCAGTATGCGTTCATCTGGTATTTGTTAAGTCGGTAATTATTTTGGTCTAACACAAACAACAGAAGATTTCTCGATTCATGGAGGTTCATGTTTGTGTTCCATTTATGCAGGTTCTGGAAAAGTATATTAATAGAGTCCAAAATATGTGATGTTTTGTATATATTAATTTTTTGATTAGTTCAGGTTTTTTTTTTTTTGCTTCAAATTTTAAAAGATTTTTCCAATTTTCTCTGGTTAGTTCTCTGGTCCTAGGCCTATGCATGCACATGTACGCAATTTTGCTTGCATGTTTTGTATTTATATAAACAATAGAGGTTACAAAACATTTGTCACCAAAGTTTTTCATATTATGTTTTTAAGAAACCCCAAATTATACATCTATTTATTGATGCGTAGTTTTCACACAGATATATTTCATTTTTATAGTTATTGATATTATTTTTAATATGGATTGATTAATGTTTTTCTTAGATTTGTGCTGCCTATTAATTGGCTCAAATAACAAAACTACACTTGGGGGTAAATTTTGTAAGACATAAATTCTATACCTCTAGCCAAATTATCCAAGATCTAATTGAAAGTCAACAGTATAAATGAGTTTTTAAAGCACCAAAAGTCTTCTAATCAATACCCACTTAATAATCCAATTACTTAATGGAAATAAACACAAGACTTCCAATTTTTTTAAGAGAGAAATTCTGCAGGAATTTTTGTGTACATGTTTGGTTAGAGACCCTTTGGCATATATATAAAGACACCACCATAACTTCCATCTATCATGGAAGTGGATGATTTTCTCTTGCAATAACTTCACTCGATAACCATACGGAAAGTTATCTAGACAGTTAATTAACTCACCATATGAACTTTAAATTAATATGACTTTATTGATCATGTGGGCCATAAATGGTTTACATTCTCCCACTTGGTTTGTAGAGAAAAAAAAATCTTATATTTCGTTTTAAAAGGAATTTTCTTGTAAACTCGAAAAATAATTTGACTTTTATTATTAAGTTGCTACGATCCTTCCTAAAAGTTCAAATTAAAAGTTTGGTCACGATAGTAAAGTTTCACGCACTTGTTTTTAAAATTTTTGTAAGGTATCAAATTTCTAGTAAACGACAAATTTTTATTTTGACAACACACATTATTGTAATTGTTGCATACATGTTTAGTGCTGAAATTTTAAGAATTAGATAAACCGGATATAGTGCACCAAACAACTCTATATTCATCCCATCATAATTTTTTTTTTCTCACTCACAATTTTCCTCCACTAATGCATTCCCATTTAATTTTTTTTATTCCTTAAACTAACTTTTCATTTTTCTCCACTAAGTATACCATTTGAATCATTTACTAAATGCCTAACCTCCAAATCACTTAATCCCATTATGTCAATTATAAACAAAACTGTCATTCATATGAAAATGGTGCAAACACACTTATAACCCATAACCCACCATTTATACACCTAATTGATATTCCACTACCATTGTTTTAAATCCCATTTTGGTTACTACCAATTACCATCATCATTTTTGCATTTGAAAAACAATAATATCCTACAACCTATAAGGCCACATTTCCTTCCCCAAACTATTATACCCACACATAACTTATTTCTTCACATAGACTAAGGCACTTTGAATCTAAAAAAAATTCTAAAGAAGAAGTAAAGAGAACGATGGATTTTATTATTTATTGAACGCAAGATGATATTCAAACTCTAAGTGTTTAAGGTAGGGATGTTTCAGCACTTTTGTGAGTGAAGTAAAAATTACTTGTTTTCGATTTGCATTTAACGTGTTACTGTATTACTCATGAGAGAATGGAAGCACTCTATTTCAAATAAGAGATGAAGAGATGATTTATGACACATGAAAGGGGTTATTAAAACTCAAGAGTAAACGAACTGATTGATCACCAGTTCACTGTGCAGAATTGACGGTGACATAAATAACCAAAGTTATATTTCTAAAAATATATATTTTTTACCATTTACTTAAGTATTTCCTACTGAGTATTTCTTGTGGTACTCACTCCTACAATATTTATTGGTTAATTGAAGGCATGGCAGTGATTTGGCATGGTGGCAAGTACTCGACGATTGAAATGCTTTTAACTTTCTAGTAAAATTTTCATTTGTATAAAAATTTTTTATGAATATTAGACAACATTTTTAAAATTTTTAACTTTCTATTTTGCCTAGTTTTATATATATTCCATGTCGACTATAATTTAGAAATGTTGGAATGATTATGCATGAAGTTTATTTATTGTTAGATTGAATTTCAGATTCTGTTCTCCTACTTAAAAATGGTATAACTTGGGCTACAGTGTATGTTTTAGAGTGAAATTAGTGGGATTTGAAAGGATTATGAGTCTCTTAATAGGGGTCTTTAGAATTATCTTAAAATGTTACATGGAGAAAAAGTTATGTTCGTTTTAATAAACTGTGTCGGTATAGTTTCGAAATTTCTGTCCAATATAGTTGAAAAATATTTTTGTGCTTCAAACATTATCTTCAAGACCTCAATTTTTTATATGATGTACTTATATGAATGTCATAGTGTCTGTTAAAATTTCATAATTTTTAGTCGATGTTTGTTAGGCCAAACATATTTTTCTTTTTGCTGCTGCGCACTTGATAGCTGCTAAATTTTCTTGAGATGTTTTCCAAAATCAAATTTCACTATTCTGTTCTCCTACTTAAAAATGGTATAACTTGGGCTACAGTGTATGTTTTAGAGTGAAATTAGTGGGGTTTGAAAGGATTATGAGTCTCTTAATAGGGGTCTTTAGAATTATCTTAAAATGTTACATGGAGAAAAAGTTATGTTCGTTTTAATAAACTGCGTCGGTATAGTTTCGAAATTTCTGTCCAATATAGTTGAAAAATATTTTTGTGCTTCAAACATTATCTTCGAGACCTCAATTTTTTATATGATGTACTTATATGAATGTCATAGTGTCTGTTAAAATTTCATAATTTTTAGTCGATGTTTGTTAGGCCAAACATATTTTTCTTTTTGCTGCTGCGCACTTGATAGTTGCTAAATTTTCTTGAGATGTTTTCCAAAATCAAATTTCACCATAATTGTCTAAATCTATGTACACATATCTCCCATTATTATTCTTTTATATTCCAAAATCTAAATTTTTTATTAGTTACTATTTATTTTGATTAACATTAGAAAGCCCCAACTAAAAATATTTTTTGTATAACGCTTCGAATTTCAAGTATTTTTTCTGGGCGTTACATGGTCTACATGTTCAAAGGTTAAAATTAAAGTAGGTACTTAATATAGCCATATGCTAAAATTGTCAATAACATATTCAAAAAGAAATTCACAATACTTGACTCATGGCAGTCCTATTTTAATAATCAAATATTTCCTTCCATGCATTATAAGTATAATCATCTTTAAAGAGTACTTTACTTTATGAATGAACTTTCTATAAGTCAATCAAGGTCCAAACATTAATAACAACAATGGATATTCATTCACCACAACAAAAATAGCATTTCACAACATTCAAAAGATGTTGCCGAAGACCTTTTGCTACTTTCGAACTTATGTTGTAAACCTCTATGTTGCTGTAGAGTAGAAGGACGTCAACATTTTTTTAATGTTGTTAATAACTTTTTTGTAACTTTTTTTTAATGTTGTTAGCCTTTTTTGCAACCTTTTTTTTTTAATGTTGTTAATAACATTTTTGTAACTTTTTTACCCATTGTCTACACTTATATTCTTATTTTTTGCAACATTTTTTGATTATTGCCGTAGGTCTTTTAACATTTTTTAAAAATTTTGCATTTATTTATTTGTACAGTGATTTACTTTCAACCATAAAACAAGATAGAATATGACAATGTTAAACAATTCCAATAATCATTATTAATTGAACTCCAAAATATTATAATATTCATATAAAATCCAGATCCAAAATTCTGAAATACTTAAAAACTAATTCAATACATTTCTAATAAAATAAAATGAAAAAATAAATACCACAAACCCTAAGCAGTGAGTAAAACGTTTCCATCGGCCTCCTTAATTTTTTTCTCAGCAATTTTTGACATAAGCTTAGCCTCAACAACCACCGGTTGATTTTCCGGCAAAACTCCTTTGCCAAAAACTTTGAAGTACCAGAACTGCGTAACATCAATCACGAACACTTTTTCCTCATTGGCAGAATCCTTATTCATCAGCCATTCACACCATATTTTACATACTATTTCAATACAGAAACAAAGTTTTACAAGAAATGCCATATATTCTAAAATTTAGATATCAACTAAAAAACATAAACCATAAAAGAAATGATGCTATTCCTGCGGTTGTTTGTAGTCACAATTCCAGCTTTTGGATTTTGCATTAGTCCTTGTGGACCCAAAAAATTCTTCTAAGGATTTGCTTTAGGTTAAACATATAATGCTCAACCAAAGGGAAGTGGAAGTTAGGACAATAGAATGAAACCATTTTATCCTTAAAATGACAAATGGCAATGAACAACTTCCAGAACTTATCCCTCACTACAAATACCTTCCATAGAACGTTAAAGTGTACATGTGAAATTATTGGTCAACTCTGTATTCATCAGATATAATCTGTAAATAGTCGTACTTCCATTTTTTGCCCATAAAACCTCAAGAAAATGTGCACAAAAATAGCCAAAATGGAAAAGCATGCAATATAATCACCAAAAGAAGCTGTAGAATAACAAAGATCCTAAGGCCTGGGTAAATTTGGCCATATAAGATGTGACATTAGATAAATGTAACCATAAAATCTCCAGATAGCCCTATAAATGTTGATGGTAATAGCCCCAATATCACATACAGGGATCAACAAAGTATGCTACCTGGACTAGATACCCAAGGATTTCAAAATTGAAAACCAATCAATTCATAAGACTATTATCACTATGAACACAAACTAAATAGATAATTACCCCACAATCATACCAAATAACATGAAGTCTATACACATGAAGAAAATAATAAAATAGTCTTCACTGTAGCCTTCATAAAATGTTGAATAATGTTATGTGTACATTCTCCCTTGCAGCATGGTTGACATTACCCCCATGTGAAGGAAATCTGTGTAGTGATATAATGGATGAATTTAAAATCAAGAGTGTAGACGTTGCTATATTGAAGATTGTAAAGAAAGGGGTAAGGAAGAGTGTACATATAGCATGATTGTAAAGTGTTTAATACTTTTGAGACACCATGTTGGTTCATAGACGGCAAATTGTAAACATAGTATGTTTGCATTCACTACACATTCCATATTTATGAGCCAAAAGACTTGAACAGTCACTGTTGAATTTCCAGCAACGAACCGAAATGGAAGTAAAAGTACGCAACAAAAATGGAAAATCCATATCATCAGCCTTGATAATTCAAATGTAAACTTTTGATCTTTAGCCCTTTAGTATAAAAAATTGGTCACTCTTTGAATATCACCATGTGATTTTTTTTTCTTTTTTATTCTTAATTATCTTTTCCAATTTACTTAAGGTGAAGAGCATCTAACCTATGTCTCCCCAAAATACCTATTGAAACATGAGAATGATTTGATGCAACCACTTTTTATATAACCCGTGGGTCAAATTTAAGATGGCAATACCGTTTTTTCTTTGGGTTCTTGCTAAAATTTGATTTGCGATTTGCTCATTGCAACCAATGAATTTTGATTTCATGGTAGACGATGCAATTACAGTCTACTTATTGTTTCTTCAAGATACAACTCCTCCAACTAGAAGGAAGATGTATCCTGAAGTAGACTTCCTTGTGTCTACACGTACAACAAAATTTGAATCCGTATATCCAACAACTTCAAGATCGTCGGAATGCTTGTATGAGTTCGTAGTCATTGGTTCCTTGTAAATAACTTATCACTTTCTTAGCAGCTTTCCAATGTTCTATACTTGGATTACTTTGATATCTGCCTAGTACACCAACTGCAAATGCAATGTCTGGTCTAGTATAGGCTTGTGCATACATCAAACTACCGGCAGTAGAAGCATAAGGTATAGAAGCTAGGTGATCTCTTTCCAATTCATTTAACGCACACTGATTTATACCGAATTTATCTATTTTAACAACGGGTGCTGCACTTAATGCACAATCCTTCATCCTGAATCTTTACAAAACTTTTTCAATGTAAGCCTTCAAAGACAATCCTAATGACCTTTTCGAATTTGTCTCTGTGAATCTTTATGCCAATGACATAAGAGACTTCATCCATATCCTTCACTTCAAAGTTTTGGCTAAGAAATTATTTTGTGTCATGTAGCAAACCACAATTTGCAAGTAAAATGACATCTACATATTGAACTAGAAAAATGTATTTGCTCCCATTGATTTTAAGATATATGCACTGGCCAATGATATTTTCTGTAAAATCATATGAATTAACAACATTGTGAAACTTCAAATACCACTAATGGAAAGCCTATTTTAGCCTATATATAGATTTCATCAATTGCAAACTATGCGATTTCCGTTATCACTAACAAATCCTTCAGGCTATTTTATATATACTTCTTCTTCAAGATCCCCATTCAAGAATATTATTTTCACGTCCATCTGATATAGTTCCAAATCAAAATAAACTACTAAAGCCATTATAATTCTAAATGGATTTTTCTTAAAAACTGGGAAAAAACATTTCATGATAATCAAGAATGTTATACCTACTACCTCATCTTCATTTTACATACTTTGAGTAGTATTAGGTTCTACATCGAGTGGGGATTCTCATTCTGCATTTTCCTCATGCAATAACGGGTCTTGAGTTGGTTCATTTCGAGTTGTACTTGAGTTTTTTTCTTTCGAAAGGAATCAATATACCTAGATGGAAGATAACACAACATATGCATTTATTTCTTGAAAATCAATACTTCTAGGAAACCCACTTCCACTCGCTTCATGATCCTCTAGACAATCCTTGTAGTGTGCGAAGGACAATAGAATCTATAGCCTTTGGAGTTCACTGGATAGCCTATGAAAAATCCGCTAATTATCCTTAGGTCCAATTTCTTTATGTGAGGACTGTAAACCCTCACTTCAACTGGACAACCTAGATATTTATATGTCTCAAACTAGGTTTCAATCCGTTCCAAATTTCAAATGGTGTTTTAGGAACTGCCTTAGATGGAACTCTATTTAAGATATACAAGACAGTTTTTAAGGCTTCACTCCACCGATTTAAAGAAAGACTTAAATTATTCATCATGCTCCTAACCATATCCATTAAGGTCATATTTCTTCTTTCAGCTACACCATTTTATTGTGTGTGCCAGACATCGTATATTGTGTTACAATGCCTCGTTCTACTAAAAACTTAGCAAATGGACTGGACATTTGTCCCTTTTTTGTGTACTTTTCATAATATTCTCCATCCATGTCTTAACCTTATAATTTATTTTTCTTTCCTTTGGTTTCTCTTCTTTTACTTTATATGTCTTGAAGACATCTAGTGCCTCATTCTTATGATTTAGAAGATAGAGATACGTATATCTTGAATGGTCATCTATAAATGAGATGAAATATCTTTAACCGTTTAGACAAGGAGTGGAAAAAAGTCCACAAATATCCGTGTGAATAATCTCAAGAATGCTTGAACTCCTTTTGGCACCTTTAATGGTTTTGTTTGTCTACTTTTCCTTTATGCAGTCAATACAAGTCCCAAAATCAATAAAATCAAGAGTTGGTAAAACTCCACCGTTTACTAATCTTTTGAGTCTCTCTATGGAGATATGTCACAATTCCCTGTCGTATAACTTAGAAGAGTTTTCTTTAACAATCCAACACTTATTGCCAATGCCATCACCATGCAATTCGGATAAGTTACACTCATAAGTGGGATCCAAATCAAATTTATATAAATTATCAACCAAAAACACCATGTCCAACAATAACTGCATTGTGAAATAAGCTAAAGCTTCTGTTTTCGAATACACACTTGAAACCAATGTGTTAGTATTGAAATAGAAACTAGATTACGAGAAATGTTAGGTACATAAAAGGTGTTTTTAAAATCTAAATGAAAGCCAGAATTTAAAACTAATCTAAAGGTTCCTACGCCTTCAATAGTTGAACTCAACTCGTTTCCAAAATAGACTCTATGTTCATTTGGTTAAAATTTTCTTAGGTTCAAAAAGCCCTACATAGTATTAGCAATGTGAATTATAGTATCCGAATCTATCCACCATGTATTGTTTGGAACATTAACCAAAATTCATGACATACTAAAGAGATAAGAGTACCTTTATTTTCGAGCCATTTCTTATACTTGAAATAGTCCTTCTCATCCTTATTGCTCTTTTATTTCATTGGCATTTTGATCTTCATTTTAGGACCGTGTTTACCCTTGTTTTCATTTCATTTATCATGAGTTGTCAGATGACAAGTCTCATGCTTTAACCTCTCATCCTCTTGAACACACATTGTCAGGAGTTCATTCACAATCCATTTTTCCTTATGTGTGTTATACAATATTTTAAATGTACCATAATCCATTGGAAGAGAGTTCAAAAATGAGATAAACAAGGAATGACTCGAAAATCTCTATTTTCAGGGATTTAAGATGAGCAACAACGTCTCTCATTTCCATTATGTGCTCATGCACACTTTTAGAATTGTCAAACTTCATGCTTGAAAGCCTTTTCATTAAGGTGCTGGCCAACATTTTGTCAGAACTTACAAATTGCTCTTCAATAGCCTTTATGAAGTCCTTGGCCTTATCACATTGAGCGATTGATCTCCTAATGCTTTTACTTAACCCCTAATGCTTTTACTGAAATGAGTCTTCACAAGACTCAAACTCAAGCGATTAGATTTTTTCCACGATTCATAGAGTGATCTCTCCTCTAGTGTACTTGATTCCATAGCGACAAGTGGTTCATCCATATTGAACGCCTAGTCAAGATCCATGCATCCCAAAGTAAGGTGAATTTTCTCCTTCCAGACAGAGAAGTTATCACCACATTGAATTGGAATTCGACTAGAGTCATTGAAAAAACTAGGAACCTCTGCATAAGATAAATACATACATTAATGCTGTGAAGATTATCTTTATATTGAATTAACCAATGTCTATTCAATTATGTAAATTCAAACATTCCTGTTGGTAGATGTTCTTATCAAACATTGAATTTACAAGGACTTTAGTATTATCAAGTATTTTCCATACCTGTGGACCTAGGAAATTTCTTGTCTCGATATTTAATAATTACTTTGTTGCAATTAAATCTTTAAGATAACCATTTTCCTAAAGGGCCAAATAATCATCATATTAATTAACTGCACTTTATGAGATGTCCTATGTATCTTCAAATAATTATTTAGGTGATTTTATGTTCCACAGCATAAAATTATAACTAAAGATGCTCTGACTAATTTTAAGTTATAATAACATGTCGAAACTTTAAATGACATCTCTAAACTAAGATCTTTATGGAGGTTGATGAACATACACTAAATCCTCCAACAAAATATTCAACATATTTCTCAAATTTTAAATGTTGAGTTTCTATTTTATTTTTAAAAACAAATAAGCTGCTGGCTAAATGCTCTCCAGCAACAACATTTAAATACCTTAAAGCAATAGCAAACAGAAAAAATATATAGGCAGCTAGAGCATATCCAAATTAAAATAGCATGGGTGTATAATTACAACAGACATCTTAATGTCCATTTTAATCCAAAACCAGTTACGTTTCCAGTATATATAGTCAAAGATAACTGTCATGATGCAGATTTATGCAATGATTCTCGTAACTTCGAAAAAATGGGACAATTAAAAAAATAATTGAAGTCTTAAATGGTGGTAACATATATTGCTTTTACACAATCCACTTTTATTGAACATTAATTAGCCACTTATAAATCATTATAATCCTATCAGTATAATGCCCCATTTGAATCTTTGTGAATAATAGCACTTCTAGCCAACATGCAACCTGAACATTTATTCTGCTTTTTCTGAATGCAGACTTTTTCTTCCCAAAACATGTATATACGTAGCAATAATTAGTTACCTAATGAAGCACTAAATTTTATGTGCAGTAAAAAATGGAATACGATGACAAGTTACAGCACTAAATTTTATGTGCAGTAAAATGGAATATGATGACAAGTTACTGCATGGGCAACGATTATTATCTTTGTAGTTAAAATTTATACCCAGTGGCGGATGCGGACATTTTGAGCTAGAGGACACTATCGAACTTCCAAAAAAGTTGTATTACTTGAGGCATTACATTTTTACATGCTTTGAATGATAGCAATAACAGAAGATTGAGAAAATTTAACAACTTTAGTTAATCATTTTAGCTGAATGCTATCCTACTACGGAGGAGTCATTTGAAAAGACTTTTACCATGTAGCATTTTGCACAAACATGCCTTAACTTCTAGGTGAGTCATAATCACATCCCCAGACAAAGAAAGCATATTTATGTATCTTGTCTCAATAATCTATCATTTTGAGTAATAACTCCCAACCATTGAACTATATGACAAGAAAACTAGATATTCAAACATATAAGCAACCCAAAACAATCATGAAGAAAATATTACTCACTCCGTCTCATTTATATATGCTGACTTTCCTTATTTTATTGTCTTAATTAATATAGTCTTGTTTCTTTATTGAGAATATTTTATTTTATTTGTTTGTTAATATACTCTTATTTTTTTATTACTTTAAATAATAATTTACTACTAGTTGTTAATAAGGATAAACTAACGTGATTTTATGGCTTCCATTGTAGAAAAACCAACGTGATTTTATTATTTTTTATATGTTGTGATAGCTTTCATAATAATTAATGCTTCGGGTTAACTGTAGTTTCTTGTGTTGTGTCTGTTGTAACATTAACTTTACTGACATAAATTGTGTTGAATTATTTATTTAATATAGTTATATTCGACTTTAAATTTTGAATTCGGTTATTGCTTCCATTGTAGATAAACCAACGTGATTTTTCTCGAGTGAGATTTAATTGTTGTGTGTTTGACTATCGTTGATTTTGTGATTGTTAGTACCATAAATTATTTTGTTTTTGTTTTTTTAGAAATTTTTGTTGGTTATTTTTTCTTTCTTGTTTTCATCCGTTCACCAAATTTCTACAGCCATTTTTTTTTTAAATTTAGAATTTCTTGGTTGTTTGTTGTATTTGCATTTGAAACCTTGTGTTTTATTTTTAAATGGAATGTATTTTGCATTGATTGTTGTAGTTTTATTGTTTGAATATGTGATTGGAAATGAGTATAAGAATTAAACAATTTTGTTTTAAAGAGAGACAAACTATATCATGGTAGGAGAATTCTAACAATTCCATCCTGTCTTAAGGAGGAACCTAAAATAGTGTCCGGACTCTAAAGAAAAAAGAGTGTAAACACTGTAGATGTGTGAAGCTATGCTTGATAATAATGAAAGAGGCTACCTCTGGGGATTTATGAAAATCAGAAAATGCTTGATTTTTAATACAAAAGAAAATGCGTGAAAGTCGGCGATAGAATGCTAAATAATACATAGAAAATTTAAACTTACTCTAGCTACGTTATCACTCTAGCCTTGCACGCTATGTATTTCATTATGGAGGCAATTTCAGATGTCGACTGATTTGAATGCAATTTAATAAATTTCTACATATTTGGATTTAATTGGGCTTAATGGTTTAGGTTATGATTGACTTATTTAGATTATCCTATTACACATTCCCCTTATTACTCTAATATTGCTTAATTTTATTAATGAATACTTCGCTTGAAGTCTGCTTTCAGAATTTATTGACTGTAAAATTTGCTTAAAAAGTAATTCTCGAAAAAAATTATATGATTTGTATGTGAGTTTTCATGTGTATGATTGCATTTTATTATTTCAAACAATGATGAAATCTCATACACAACCAAGGTAATCTATTAACTCCTCGTAGTCTTTTAAGAGATTTTTTCCACTATACCCTCGACAATCTACCACGAAACAATCATTAAAAGCTTGACTTTCCCATTATTTTCTCATTCACTAAATAATCTAGTCTCAAATAAGAAGATTATATTTGGAAATATACTACGAATAATGTTAAATAGCATGGACACCGTGCAAGAGTCCAATTTACATCTTCTTAGCCTATCATTACTCTGTTCCCTTTTCTAGGGACGGGAATAAAAAATTCAAGTTGGGGACAACTCCCACTGGATAGCAAGTAATAGTGTGATACAAATCGAATCTTGTGAAGGCCCAAGAATGGTAAACTAAGAGGGGATGAATTGATTTTTTAAATTTTTTTTTCGTAAAATTAATATAAATACAAGCAAGTATGAAGCAATAGATAAATCCAAGTAGTAAATGCAATAAGTAAGAGAGAGAGATATATGATGCAAACGACATAATTATGGAGGTTCAATCCAAATCAATTATCTACGTCATCCGTTACCCAACTCTCCGACACGAGCAAGACATTTTCATTATGTTGATTGACTTATAGTGTAATTTAACCATTTACAACGCTTACGATAATTTATAAACAAGAAGCACCGATCCTTATACAATGTTGAGCTTTACGATATCTCAATATGATCCACAAATTTAATAGAAGAGTGATTTTACAATTGAAACTTATCTCTTAATAAATGATATAATCAAATTAAGTACCAAGAGAGAAATAAGCTAATACTTTAATATATAGCAATGAATGAAACTCAAGTGTTAGATGAGAGAAACTTTGATGAGTAGAATGATTTTCAAAAGTTATTCAATCAAACGTTTTTCAAAATAAATGATTTGATAAAGATGAAACAATGTAGCTTTGCTTTAAGAATATCTCAAATAAATGCCTTAAAAGTGTTGTATTGAATGTAAAGTGAAATGATATTTATAGGGGTCAAAACGCCAAAATTTCTGGCCAACCGGACGTCTGCCACTGAACCAGACGACTGAACTAGCCGCTGTGCGTCAGAAATCAGAACAGTTAGAATTTTGACAGTTGCGCCACTGGACGTCCGCCGTTTTACCGAACGTCCGCAAAGACAGAAAAGTTCCGAATTTTTCTTTTCGATTATTTTAATAAGTGTAGGCTCTTGATGAACACATTCACTTAAATTTTTAGAAATGAGTGTCAGTGATAAAAGATTTAAAAATCAAGTGAAGATCTTTAGTACATCGAAAATCATTTTTATGCGAGTGTTCTAATGAAAAGTTTATCTCGTGTATAAAAAATTAAACTTATGAGCTTTTAGTGATTTATTACTAACAATTAAAACATTTTACCTATACATATGGATTCAAATCATCTATGTCTAATGTCTTCAAAGAATGCTTGATTCGTCATGAATGCTTCGATTGATTTGACGTGATTGCTCGGCTTCCATCTCGTTCTTCATGATCATAAGTTGTGAGTCTTTTGGTAGCAATCATTTTGTCTTAAATTAATCAATTTTGCCACATACTTTAATTCAATTGTTAGAGATAAAACAACTTGTTTGTTATAATCAAAACACGAGATCAACTATATGTCAACAATTTTCCCAATTTTGATTATGATGATTTGCAAAATATGATTGAGCAATTGATATCAAATTGATAGATGAATATACATTATAAATTTATCATGCAATTTTTATTCCCCCTGTCTTTGCAACAAAATCTATGATTACGACTCCGGAGGAGACGATGGAGGAAAATATGCATTGAAGTGAGCGTAGAAGGCATTTTGCTGAGCCTGCATTCCGTTTGTTGAACTTCAATGACATTTTGTTGAGCTTGTATGATGGCCTATTGAACTTGCAACTTATGAAGCATGCCACCAAAGCCATCAACTGATGTGTAAGAGAATCGATGCTGCCATTGAGAAGATTGTAGTTATCATCGGTAAATGTAAAGCTACCAACCGAAGAACGAAAAGCACTGGATGCAGGAACATCATGAGGAAGGTGTGAAACATGTGGTATGTCATCAGCATTGCCATCCTCGTCTCATTCAAATGGTAGAGTTGATGGACCCGAAGTGGGGTCGAACCCTTTTTTCTGTGCCACACATTGACCATGTTCTTTTACTATTTTCATTCGTTTAAGGGTTTGGATGTTGATAGTGTCGGTAGGGCGAAATTTAACAAATGTTTCATCATGTAGTGAAATATCAGAGTGTTTTAATTTTTTTGTAAGAAGCATTCCGTAAGGTAAAGCTTTAAGATGACGCGTGGAATGCACAAGTTTCATAAGACCTAATGCAATAGTTGGAAAATCTAATTTTCGCCAAACAAAAAAGGAATCGAAGATAAAGAGATAAAAAAATTTCACTTCATCTCGATGACCTTTTTGAGGAAGAATAACATGTGCAATGATATTTTATAAAACTTTACATGGAAGTGTTAATTGATTTACACTAAGTTTTGTGATATTTTCGAAATTCTTCCCGATTACCCGTCGACATGCCTCAGATGGGTCATACCCTTCTGAAGTGGGATGAGTTTTGTGAAGAAAAATTTAAGTGTCACAGGGTTCAAGCTCAAGAATATCACGAATGATAGCTTTGTTGATGGTGATACGAACATTTTTAAGTAGACATGAAATCTCATCCGAGCGATAAGTAATAACCATGTTTTTATAAATTGTTTCATAAGGCAAGGATATACATGTTCTTCTAGAGTAGCAATATATACCCACCCCCTGTTTTCAAAAAACTCTTCTATATGAAATGCAGGTGCTTCAATTGTAAAATCGGCAAAATCAACATTTTACCTATTAAAATGAGATATTTTTCAAATGGGTTGGCCGGCACATCGGGTTCCATGTCGAACTCTTCATCAGATGAATATGGTGGAGACCGTATCGTGGTGCTCTTAAGTCTTTTGCTCGCTCTTTTGGATCCCGACATTGTAGAAAAGTAATGAGGTAGAGAAGAATTGAGGAAAAAGAAGAATGAACTAGATTCTAGGGTTTCGAAATTTTTGGAAAAATTTGGAATGAAGTGGATGAAAGTTTGAATTTTGAAAGAATTTGAAGTGTAGAGGTAATGGGCTTTTGATTTTGAGGAGTAATTGATGATTGAATGGGAAGAATGAAGAAAAGAGATAAGATTTAGGAAGAAAATTGAGAGAAAAATAGAGAGGAAGTGGGAAGAATGGGTCTTGTTTTGCGAAAAGAGGAGTTTTACCCGCGATGTACCGGACGTCTGGTTGACAGAGCTAAAATTCTCTGTCAAACCGGACGGGGTTACCGGACGTTCAATTCATTGGTTCCTTCCCCTCCTTTTTCCTTTTTATTTTTATATATAATACCACATATAGAAGAAAACTTAGTTGAGTACTTCAGATCCATCAATGATACCTAAACCTCGTCGAATATGTGAGAATCGATCAAGTGCAAGAGGTTTAGTGAAGATATCGGCCAATTGATTCTCCGTGTTCACAAATTGTAACACGATATCTTTCTTTTGTGTGTGATCTTTTAGGAAGTGATGTTTAATTTCAATGTGTTTCGTTCAAGAGTGCAAAATGAGATTTTTATACAAATTTATGGCATTAGTGTTATCACACATGACAGGTGTTGATCAAAAGATAGGTGATACTCACTAAGAGTTTGCTTTATCCATAACACTTAGGCACAACAACTCACGGTCGAGATGTATTCGGATTCGGTGGTTGATATGCTAGACCATGACACAAGTGCAAAGCCTAGAAAATGACAAGTTCTGCTAGTGCTTTTGCGATCGATTGTACAACCGACCCAATCAGCATCTGAATACCTAAGAAGATCAATATGAGTGCCTTTTGGATACTAAAGCCCTAGGGTTCTAGTGGTTCTAAGATATCTAAAAATTCATTTTACTAAGCTTTTATCATTCGGATTGTCATCTTTGGATGAAATAATTTTCAGACATCCTGCATTTACGAAAAACATACCATAATCAATACTAGGTTGGCGCAATACCATTCATAATAATGTGCAAAATAATTTGTTTCTTAAAGAAAGAAACGTGTCATAACACTTTATCATGGAAACACAATGCCCACAACCTGTAAAACCTCATAGATTTGATGAATCTGGACTTGTCGAGGTTTAGTGAATAAGAATAATTTTCATCTTGATGATGGGCTTAAAGTGCTCAATTAAGAAAACCAATCTTTAAGAGTATAGAGACATAAATACATAGGGAGCCGCCACATATAAAATTAAATAAAAATATATCACGCTGTTTACTTCCATCTCAATCCTTGTAAAAACAGAATTTTTCTCTCGCTCTATTTACTCGTTGATGCTTGCCTCTAGAAAGATCCAGATTCAATGCCAGCAGTCGAGCAACAAGTAGATTTTGAATTCATGTGCTACCAAATGTAAAACTTAGTGAGGTATCGAACATCCTCATGCGTTAGATTTGTATTATGGGTATTATAAAATTGGATGTTGGAGCGTGATGTAATGCTTCCTTTGTGACGAAAACTAGAGTGATGCTACAATGCCCAAGTAGCATGACAAAGGAAGAGGAGGAGGAGGAGGATGGTACCCTCATTGGGATTTGTTGATTCAAATAAAATTATTATTATTATTTTTTTTTTAATCATTTTTGGATGTAGTTAATGAGTCAACTAGTCAGTAAAATATGACTGTTTTTTAATGTCCAGTATTAACAACTCATTATCATTGCAAATAATACTGGATCATGATGGAGACAGTTTCTTCTTTTTTCTACATATATAAATACCCACCTGAACATTAGAAAAACAAATAAAAAAACGAAGTTGTATCTTTCTATTGAAGAAAAAATATTATAATCATTTTTTCATATTTTCTGGAATACATTTGAGAGTTTTGGAAATCAATTGTGATTGCTGCACAATTGAATTATATGATGGTTGTATCCTGGAGGCGATTGTTCACAGAGGTCGCAGCAGTTATCGATGAACAATTTCGCTTTAGGACATTGTGCTGTCACGAGACTCGATTAGTCGATAAGTTTTATTTTCTACACTTTACTGTATTGCAACTATTAATCTATCCAACAATAAGTTCTAAATAATATGCTTTGTCTTTGTATTAANTTACACTTTACTATATTGCAACTAGTAATATTTCTAACAAAATGAAGATAAAAACTAAAAATGCTACCCATGCTATTGTCGGCGTCGAAGTAGACTGCTTCCATTTCGTCCGAATCTGCATAATAATTGTGTTTAGGGTCCTCCGCAAATGATGGGTGTAAGATCGTGGGATTCACCATCTCGTCGATGCTGGAGTTGAAGTTGCCGTCATCGTCCAATGGCTTTTGACGTCCTTCCATTTCGGGTGCTGCTAGGTTTCATATGGAATGGAAATGATTGAGAAAAGGTGGGGTTCAAAACAAAACGGCTTCCTATTTTTTTTTTCCTCTTTAAGCTGCTGTGAGATTTTGACATTTTCAAAATATTGCCACTTTATACATCGTGACATATTAGGTAGGTGAGGCTGTATGTGTACGCACTACTCTATTATATTTCACTTAGATGGATATTCTAATTTTATAAGAATAATGCTACTTGTGCGAAGTTGCATAATTACATTCAAATGAATTGTTAAAAGAAAGTGGAGAATTTTTTTTTAATTAGTTGAAAAAATTATGATTCAATTATATTTCAGCACATATATATATA
>CAIGRB010082796.1:0-15011 GCA_903798255.1 Fraxinus quadrangulata | reverse complement strand
TCTGTCACGTGATAGACTCAATCTTGCAAGAGTTGAATGATCGTTTTTCCGAGACAACTACTGAGCTCCTAACTTGCATTTCGTGTTTAAATCCAAGAGGTTCCTTTGCAGCTTTTGATAGGGATAAATTGCTTCGTCTTGCTCAGTTGTATCATTTGGACTTCAATAATGAAGAGTTTTTATAGTTTCGACCTGAACTTGACAAGTTCCTTATATTTGTGAGAATGAATGAATACAAGTTTCGATTAAGTTTAATAAATTTATCATATAAAGATTTGGTTCTATCTTTTATAGGACCATCTCAAATTGGTTAATACTTTTATATTCGATGTTAGTCGAATTAGTCAACATTTATATATTTCGATGTAACAACAAAATGTTATTTATATCAAGTAGTTTTGTTGGTTAGTTAATTGATCATATTTTATTCATGAAATTGCTTGAATTGGTATTAGTTGGCAAATTATTGTCTTAGATCGAATACTTATTCGACACGGGTTCCGTTAACATTTAGCATCCATAATGTAAAACACTGGTACGTATTTATAAAAATATATTTTATGTTGAAAATCATGTTGTCTAATATAATCATTTGAAATAAGTAACTTTTACGACTTATATAATTTATGACAAGCACTATAATAAATAAAAATTTCATATAAACTTTAAAACTAATATAAATTAAATAATTGCTTATTTTCTGAAAAGTAATATTTACACTCATCTAGCAATGGACTACAAGCTAGTCAATACATTGTATTTTTTCTAATCTCGTCGCTACCTCTTTCCAAACGTGAGCTCAAATCGACACTTTCCTTCTACCATCTCGATCGACCGACATCTTCTATTTTCTTTCTCAAATCTTTTTATCTATCTCACGATATCTCTATTCTGAAAATGCTCCTTCAAACTAAAAGAAAATACAATGTTCTAAAAGACATGTCTAAACGTCGCCAATGTGCCACCTAGACGTGTGCACGGCGAAAACTCTTATTTGCGTTGCTAATGCATGCCTTGGCGCGATTATGCGAGCCTATGTGTGCATTAATATCTTCTATTTATACATATATTTTTTAAAATTTTTTAAAGTTAAAAGTTGATTTACATTTGAAACTTATCTTTTTGTTGGAAGCTTTTGAAAAAATGTATAAAGTTTTCTATATATCTATTTTAGATATTTGATATACATTATTTTTAGTTATTAAATAATTTTCTAATTGATTAAAAATTTAAATAATATTAAAATAAGAAGACATCTTTTTACGCATATATCTCGTCTAAGCTTGCTTAACCCATAGCTTGGCCTTCACGCATTGTCACGTATTACGTCTTTTAGAACACTGAGAAAAAACTTCCAATTATTCACTTGTGGGGTCCTCAAGCAAAATTGCAGGTGAAATCCAAATCTTTCTTCTATTTACTATTTTCCCACTGGTTTTTAAGATTTCTAAAAGGCCCACAAGAAAATCCCATAACACCACCACATATTTTTTTCTCATTTGACTTAGACTCGACCAATTAACATTCTTGACTTTGACTACGAGAGAATGGGGTGTAACCATTGCAGTTTGATATGAAAAATTAAGGATGTGTTTGATTTGTTGTTCTGAGTTTTTAAAACACCAAATATTTGTTTGATCTTGCATTTTCGAAAATGCATCTTCGACAATAATTGTAAACTTATAATATAAAATTTAAAACTCATTCGTGAAAACACTCAAAATGTAGGAAATATGGTTTAATTAAAATTTTAATTACATAAAATTCTAAAACTTAAAACTTTTTTTAAATAAAATTATAAAAAAATTAAATTCATAAATAAAAATAGAAAATAATAAAGTCTAAAAATTAAAATTAAAATTTTGAAAAAATAAATTCTTAAAAATAAAAAAAAATCTAAAACAATAAAAACTCTGAAAAAATCTAGAAAAATAAAAAATAAAAATCGTTTATCCTCTTCATGAATATTTACATAAAAATTATAAAAAATACATTTAAATGAATACTGATAGAAATTTTCAGTCCACATCATTAATTTTTATTTTGTTTCCCTATGTTTTGCTTACTCGATTTATTATATATTTTTGTTTTACTTTTATAGCAAAAATCAACTTTAAAATGTATATGTTACTTAGTAACATATTAGCATAAAGATTGTGATGGTACTGCTAACGATTGCGTGATTGTATTTGTAGAGGTGATGATTGGCCATTGATTGGTGGTGGGTTGGAAGAGATTGACTGTTATTTTTTGGAAAAAAAAATTGTTGTTAATATGTTTTTAATTATTTTGAGTAATATTAATTTGTACTTTTTACAGAGATTCGGGTTTTTGTTGCAATTTTTGAATTTGTTTTTTGTTTTGTTATTTCTTCTTCTTGTTTATTTAAATATGATCGGTCAAAATGGAAGAAATGACGAATTTGGCTACTTGATTAAAAGATTCGGAATAATTGTGCCAATAAAATTGATTAAAGGTATGTTTGTTACCTTTTTAAAAGTTGGGGACAAAGTGAAAAAATCCAAATAAGAAAGATATAAAGTTAAAAACTCAGAACAATGGCGTAATTTAGTCATAGTTTTGCATGTTAATTTAAATAATTGTTTTGAATAATTGATTTCCAATGGGGGCATAACTGCATAAGTTTATGTAGATGACACCCTTAACTTTTCGCACCATTCCTCAAGAAAAGAGATATCGTTTGGGGCAATACTCTTGAATTGATAGTTAGCAAGTCATATTTAGTTTGGTGAAAATTATAATTCAGATTTTAATCTAAATCTAAATTAATAATTATTTTTAATAATATATTTCATGAGATCTACAATTTTTCTATTGCACATTTCAACTTTTATAAAAATCTAATAAAAATATAATTTTAATCCCGACTAAACAGGGGCTAAATAGATAATTTTACCGTCACATTCAATTAAAATAAATAATAAACAAAAGAATTGAGAAATATTTTTAAAAAATAACCTCTCACCCTATCAGATCGTTCTTTCTGTACCCCAAACTGCAATCGTAAGAGAGATGGGAAAAATGGTGGTATTAGGGGGGACAAGTAGAAGGAGGTGAGTCACGAGAAGAAAAAGGAAAGGAGCTCGAATGATTTGCAAGGGGTGGAAAAGAAGGTTTGGAGCTAGCAGAAGTTGGCTGTTGAGTAAATGTTAGTGTGAAAAAGTAACGACAATTGAATTGGGGTAAAATTTGGAGTGTGAATTTTTATGATCTTTCTTTTTGCCTTTTTCTTTACTTATTTTTCACTAAAATCAAGTGATTTTTAAATGTCTAAATGGAGGAAAATTGTTTATTGAGAAACACTATAACGTCAAAATATAAGGATTCCGTTTGTAATTTTATCTCTCTAAGATTGCAATTCTCATTTTTCATGGCCTTCCACTTCCCATAACCACTCGTATCATTCACAATGTATTCCTATACATTTCTTCCTCAAAATCCGCCATTAGTATCCCACAAAAATTACTACTCTAATATAAATAATTATAATAATTCTCCAAGAATTCGAATTCACTTCTCTACTCTTTTCAATTCATCAGCTCTATTAATTTCCAAGAAAAATAAGAATGTGGGTTCTTGCACAAGAAACAGATTCGGGGCAAGATGTTCTTTAAACCAAGAAAAGGAGGAAAAGATTTCTCCGGTTGAAAATGGAGCACAATTTGCTTCCAAGGAAATTGATGCTGGTCTTGGCAATGGCTTCAGCAATCCATCTACCAGTTTCTTGACCTTTCTATGCCCCTTGCTAAAACTCTTCTCTGTAAGTATCTTATTTTTATAATGAGTATTAAAGCCTGAAATTATGTTAATTTTTAGTTGTAGCGTGCAGTTAAGTTATTTCTTAATTGAAGTCCTTAATGTTGTGCCATCTTAATCCTAGTTTTCACATAATTTGGTCATAAGTTTCTTCAAAATTTCGGTTTTCAAATTAAATGCTAGTCTTAGAAGTTTCTGTGCAACCTAGTGTCTAACACACTGTTGCAATCTCCACTACATGAAATTTAAGGTCATAAATGTTATGTTGTTTTTTGATAGGGTTTTGATTACATCCCAGTGTACAGTCCCTCACAATAGGGCCACGATTTCTTTTATTGGATATGAGTCCCTATTGTGAGGGGCTGTCAACTCCCTGTGTACATATAGCAAAACCCTTTTTGGTATATTTTCTGCCATTTAGTATGTTTGGTGTCTTCTTGCAGGCTGGAGATCCCTCTCGGGAAAGGAACTACCTACTGGAGGTATTGCACACTTGTTATCAATACTCATCTAAGTGAAAATGTACTTTTCATTTATTCTTATAACATAAGAGAAAAATAAGGAAAAAGAAGTTATGAATATTCGGATATGAATTAGTTTGCCTATATGGTGTACATGTTCTTATATGGTGCCCTAGATAATCATCTGATGAAGCTAATATCCATGAAAATAGGTACACATAATTCTAGTTTTTACAGCTAAAGAAGTTTGTCAATTTGACACTAGTTTGAATTATACCTTCAAGTGCATTCAGCTGTGAATAAGGGGGCTAAGAAAAGCTTTGGTAACTAAGTGTGCACTACTCATTTGTTTTCAACTTTTCATACTCCTAATATAGTTAATATGGTACAAGTATGTTTATTTATTCAAGATACTGTGTGTAAGACATTTAAATAAATAATCTCAACATAAGCATTTAGATGAGGTGGTTCAAATGACATAATGGCACACAAAGATATTGATATCAAATCTTGTCATTGCCTATTACATAAAAATTATGCATGTCAAGAAAATGAAACTGGCATGCAAGTGAGTGGGCAACTTGAAACAAAGCTTAAAAAAATAGATATCTCCTCTCTCTGTTACCTTATGCTATGAATGAGATGGTTCAACTTGCAAGGAGTCTTGTTTCTCCCATTTCGTGGCTTAGTCACTACCACATTTATTGCTAGAAGGATTTGTTAGGACTTAGGATGCACTGAGAAAGGGCTACTTCAATTACATCCATCTCATGTGATATTCGGATGAGTGGTTAACGAAGTATTTAGATGGAGTGCCCTTATTTCAAAATCTCGCTGCCACTTTGATCATTTAAATCTTCTTTTACATGCTTCCCCTACTTGACCAAAAGAGTCTGCACCATTTCTAGTGGATTGCTGAGGAAAAAAACTATTCTGTCACTATCCTGTCCAATTGGTTTAAACTTTCAATGATTTCAGCAGTTTAATTAAGTGCACTTTAGAGACTTCTGTTTCTTTTCATTTTATATTATATGTTTTCCTGTATGCCTGAGACTTGTTTGTTGATAACAGGAAACGACATCGTCGTTAGCTTCTTTGGCAAGGCTTCCGTGGGGATCAAGATCACAGTTTGATAGTTTAAGCTGCCAAAAGAAAGTAGATCCTCCACTGCGTTTGCAACTCTTTGAATTTGGTGAGTCCTTTATTATGTGTAACTAAGATAATATCCTTCTAAGCTTATATGTCATTTGTGTAATACCAGTCGACGTTAAACGTGCATTGCACATTATTATGAAATACTTTATAAGGACTATAAAAATAATATTTGATATGTGTGAATGTTAATTAATTTAGAATTAATATCGGGGAATATATATGTGACAAAGAATGTTAAATCATTTATTTAATTTACAATTAAGTAAAATTGAATGTTAATTAACATATATGGACGTGAATAATGAAAAGTATTATTAAATGTGAAATTCTAATTAACTTATAATTAGTATCAATAACACTGAAATGCTTAAATGAAGATGAATAATAATCAAATGAATGTGAATGTTAATTAATTGAGAATTATAACAGGAAATTCATACATTAATGAAAGTATAGGTGAAATGAATATGTCAAATGCACATGTACATCGATTGTAACTAAATGATTAAATAAATTAAATACATGTCGAGAAACAAAAAAAATAAGATATTATTGAAATAATTGAATTATAATAGAGCTAAAATCGTCAAAGAATGATACACTTGATGTGATATTTAATTCCAATTAAGTAAAATGGGATGTTATACATGGACGTGAATAATGAAATGCATTCTTTTATGTGAAATTCTAATTAACTTATAATTAGAATTAGTAACACTAAAATACATAATGAAGATTATTTTTAATTAAATGAATGTGAATGTTAATTAATTGAGAATTAATAATATAGAATTTATACATTAATGAAATCACACATCACACAGGTGAAATGAATATGTCAAATGTATATGTATATTGATGATAACTAAATGGTTAAATAAATTAAATTGCTAAGAATAATTAGTGAGTGCTTGATTCACTTATAACTGACTTAGATAGCACAGCAAATGGAAAAGATAAATTGTCACATGGAACACTGGAATAAAACGTAATCTTTCTGCTATTATTGCTTTGATCTTGGAGTTAAAGATTGTAGGGATTGTCAACAGAGGCATGCCCGTTTTGCAGGAGGGTTCGAGAAGCCATAACTGAGCTTGATCTTTCTGTAGAGGTGTGTTAACGTCTACGTTCGCATAGCATCTTTCCTTATTTTTCATTAATAATACTTTGCAGACGTCTCTCAACTTCAGCAAATTATAGTATATATTTCTTGAAATAAGTTAAGGACCAGGGTCCAAAATATGTAGAGGTGTGTAAAAAATATGTATGGTAGTTGTTAATAAAGTATGAGCACCCTGGCTCCAAACAACAGTTAGGGTGAGATTTATGCATATTTATACTTATTATAATCAACCGAAAGAGAAATGTAAACAGAAATTTCCCCCCTTTGCTTCAGTTAGACATGAGCCTTGCAAAAACGCTTCTACACTGGATCTGGTGAACACTTATTTTAAGTTTTCATCAGGTTCTATAGCTTCCAAGTCTTAGTCATCTGTAAATTGGCTCAGGAGGATAAGTTACCTTTGGAGGTGACTTCTTAGAATAATTAAAGAAAGGCCAGAGGGTGACTCCTTATTTTCCTCTTTAAGAATGTGATGTTACTTATGAATTTGAAATGCTACAGTATACTCTATAAGTTGCAGGAAATTGTCTAGAGAAAGATATAGTGATTGATGATACATATAATCTGGTCTTGGGAAACCATCATTCTTGTGGTAGATGATGGTTAGTTGCTGATATCTTTCGGGAACTAGAAGATTTTACTAGCTAACTCCCTGTGATGCAAGTAGTCGTAGTATCTTACCCACAAAATATTATAGGTTTCTCTTGGAACACAAAGCTACAGGTTAGATAATCAAGTTGAACGTTCCATATTTCTTCCTAGAGTTGATGACAGATTTTGATCCATACGAGTTTGAGGTGTAAACATCGATCTCAAAGTATGCATTGGATCTATGTCAGCTCTGATATACCACATTTGTTTCAGATATCAGATTCATTTCAAGCTTCAAAGTGGCAGAGAAGTGAAATAAAATATATGGTTATATACTTCCCAATATATAAACAAGGAAGGAAATAAGAAAATTCTGATTTTAGCTGCCATTTTGCAGTTCCATAAATTTCTCTTGTGGATGGGATCACAGGATTAACAATAAATCATTATAATCACTTTCATTTCAGATATGTGATGATGGTGCTATCTTACAGCTTCTCGAGTGACAGAAGGGATAGCTAGAAAATCTAGTGCCTGAATAGCAACACGGTAGAAGATTCTCAAATTGCAAAGTTCATTTTGAAGCATATTCTTTTAATGATATTCTCTAACAGATTCTCGTGGCTCTGTGAAGATAGGACTTCAATCTACTTAATTGGTTGCATATCCTTAAACTTGATCGATTTAGCCTCTTTTGGCCAATTTATAAATGGTCAAACTTCGTTTCAACCACACATTCCAATTGACCTATAAGTACTATTCACTTATCCATCACTCATTTCTATTTATTTATAAATTAAGCCGTTTATATATTTTTCCCTAACAGAGGCTTTTTAGGTTTTTCTGTTGAACATCTTAATCAGAACCTAGTTTCTTACTCAAACAAATCTCATCAAGCCGTTTTAGGGTTTCTGCCTCGCACTTCTGTCATAATTAAGTATTTACTTAATGTTTCGTGGAGTCAGTCTATTAGCCGCATGAGCTGATCAGTTGTTCACCATATGAGTTCCCCAAAAATTGGAGTCTTTACGCTTAGCCTGATGTGGAACATCATTAATTCCTGCAGTGATAACCTAATTAAGTTGTAATACTATGAAATTTTGTGTTTAGCGACAAACACTTCTTCATTAGTTTTTTACTTTGTTAATATCTGTAAATACTTTGTTTTCTGACGCAAATTCTATATGGTTTGCAGATCTATCCATGCCCAAAGGGTTCAGTAAGACACAGGGAAATGGTTGGAAGACTAGGTGGCAGAGAACAGTAAGTAATGTTATCTTCGAATTTCAGTATGAAGCTATACTCATGAGTGATGACAAAGACTATGCCAACCTACGTATTTCTTATAATGATAAATACTGACCTATGAGTACTAATCAACAAAACAAAAGCAATGAATACTTCCATGTCTTGACATTCTTTTCCTTTATTCATTTTCATTATCGATGATCATTTCCATGAAAATGGTGACATACACTCACAATTCTGAAATTGCACGATCAACTTTGAGGTTCTTTTAATACGCAACACCAGAATAAATTTTATGTCCTTGTATTTACCTTGTCCAACATAGATCCAAAAGCCAACAGATGAGGTCTTTCAGTAATACAATTATCTATTTGTGAAATCACCCTTCACAGTTTGATATTCCTTTCACTTTGTGATCTTTTGTAGGTTTCCTTTCCTTTTTGACCCCAATACTGGAATTTCTATGTATGAAAGCAGTAAGTAAGAGCTGATCTTCCCTTCCAACACTTATTGTATCTAACATTTTCCAAATATGAACGTTTTCCTTAATCTCTATGGAATTAAACAAATAATATCGTTCGGGAGCTCCCAAAAGAGACATCTGTCACTTGTGTTCAATAGTTTAAATTTCACAAAAAGACAGATGCTTGCTGAGTAGAGCCCCAAGCAACAAGTTTCTGAATATCGAGGATATTGTTTACAATGTACTTTATTACTTTAATATCATGTCCACATATGGAAGTAACTTTTTTTTCCATGAGGATCAAGTTTCTAACACATTGTGACACATTTCTGCCTTTTAACTTCTTAGTGAATGTTTAGGAGAAATTATAATTTCCTTATAATTTGAAGTCAAAGTCAATGTCAATTTTAACCATACATTCACAACCACTACCTGCTGATTCTTCATACATTTCGTGGGACCCATTAATCCTATTCATTATAATCCCATTATAATTTCTCCCAAACGAGCACTTAGTGTCAAGCAGCAGCATCCTGGGATTTCTTTAATGATTTGTCATGTATTGTTTGACAATATGAATATTTTTCGTAGGTGACATTGTAAAATACTTATTTCAACAATATGGTGAAGAAAGGAGTCCCTCATTTGGCCTGTTGGAAAGGTATTTTGTTTCTAATCTTGTTTAGGTTTTCAATTTATTCTGCAATTTCAGAAGCAAAGGGATGTGTTGACAAATGGAAAATTCATATAATTAGATTCAATCGCCTGAAACCTTTCACTTTTCACTCTTAGAAAGTACTTTTGAAATGATTTTTATTAAAATGGTCACAATGAGCATGTTCACACTCAAATCAGCAATATACTATTTCATTGTCAGAGTCAAGTGTTGTTTGACAAATTTGTGTGGTCTCAAGAAATTCCTGTTGGTTTTTCTCCGTGTACCATGAACATGATTTCTGTCTAGGAAGAGTTTCAGGATGATTAATAGTCATTACAGAAACATTTGCATGTAAACACTTCTTAATCTTTTTTACTGCTATGCTCGAACCTATGGCTCTATATGAAGAGCCATTTAGAGAAACTTCAAAAAATTTACTCTTGAATGACCATTATTGGTCTTGATACCATTTTTTACTTATCACTTGTGAAATTTTGTTTTGTTTGGAGAGCCTTGTAAAGATGTAGAAAACTACGACACAGAACACAATGAATTAGAATGAGAGTGGTAGAAGGCGGCGAAAGAGAAGGAGAAGAAACGATAGAGAATATAGAGAAATTAGAGGGAGAAAATATGAGTTTATTCAATAATCAAGTTTAACATAAAGATCCTCTTTATATAGAGTTTAAATAAACCTAATTTGAGTAGGAAAATAATAAAGACATAAAATAAAATCCTAATTTAATTCAAACTAGAAACCATAATAAACTAAAATAGGCTAATCTAAATCAAACTATAATTATTCCTAATCTAGTAAGATTATCTATTATTCTTTTATTAATTCCCCATCACTAAATATACTATGGGACTACCAGCATGCTTGGCTGAGCTTAAAAAGTTTACATATAAGTAAATGCGAAGTTTAAAATAAATAATTTTGTTATGGGTCAAAGATAGAACTAAGTGTTTTACAATTTCTGATAGTAGGATAAGAGTTACTTTTATATTTTTTTTATTTTTACTTAAAAGTAAGTAAAAAGTAACACATCCCAACATGTTTTAGAACTTTTACTTTTTCTTAAGCTTGGCCAAACATGCCACTTGTGATCTGCTTTGAATCACTTCTTCAATACCAATAGTTCTGCTGTATGTGATGCCTAGCAAGGACTATAGAGCTTTGACAAGGTGGAGATTTCAAGGCCCAAATCATCTGGATTGTCTATTCGCCAGTTTCTTAATTGAAATTAGTGCATTTGGAAGTGGAGAGGGGATTAAGTTATAATCAAAAGAGAGAGTGTGTGGTTTTTCAAACTTTCATCTTGGGCCAGTCCCCAACTTGTGAATTTATATATTTGTGACTGCTGCTATTTTATAGCATAGTGCACTTACATCTAAATAGTCATTTGGTCTATACCAACTCGTATACCTTTCAGGCATGTTTGCTAAAGTGGACTTGACAACTGTAGTCGTTATTTAGAAAAGAAACTAAGCATACATGTATTGTAATATCAAGTCTTATCTAATACTACATAGTATGTACCAACTTAACATTCATGCACCTTTTACTTTATTGTCTCGTTACTAAATCATTTTTGCGTATGCAGCACCTTGGTCACTGGATGGGTGCCAACTCTACTTCGAGCAGGGAGAGGAATGACGTTTTGGGAAAATTCCTCCAAAGAACCACCTCCAAGAAAATTGGAACTTTTCTCATTCGAAAACAATCATGTAAGATACTGATTTAAATGTTGTTTCTGATGTTTCTTTTATTTATTCTAGTATATTGGAACTGCATCAATGAAAATTAAAAGGTGAAAGTCTCCAACAAAATTGCTGAAAAGAAGCATGAAAGAATGTCAAGTAACTGATGACATGCTGTACTGTACTAAAGTAGGGCGCTGTTATTAACTTATTTGTAATCCTTATAAAATGGAGAAACACATGAGCTAAATCTTCTCAGATTTCTTTGCTTGGTTCCCTTGCTGGAAATATATGTGTAAACTCTTTTACTAATTGAATTTAAAGCTGTAGTAACTAGTTTAAGTAATCTTTACCTATATTTCACGAGTACAGAGCCACAGGGAAACGGTCATCTCTTTAACATGAGATAGTAATTTTCTCCCCCTTTTCTTTATTTTTCAACAAAAGCAGATATGGTGATCTATCTCCTTTCTAGCAGTGATATGTTGAATACACATGCAGACCACAGTCTAAAACTAGGATTTTTCATGATTAGTTCTAATCTATGTATGATATTATTAAAGCAGATATGCAAACTCAAATTGTTGATAAAAATGAGGGGGATAATTTTCCTTCTTAGGGGGCAGTATTATTAAGTTGGTTAGCATGACATGATATGAAACTTTCTTTTTTTCTAATTAAAACACATGACATGAGATAGGGGGTTGGGGGGTGGGTGGGGGGGGGACCTGCACTTCCATGGGCACTACAGTGGGGGGGGGGGGGGGGGGGGGGGACCTGAACTTCCATGGGCACTACAGAAGGAGCCCAAGAACATGGGTACAAACCATGGGAAACCTACTAGTGGTCCCAAGCATAGTTGTACCATTACAGACATAACTAAAAAATGAAAAGAGGAAATTAAATACAAATCAACTTTGATAAAAGCAATGACGCTGCTTTTAATTTTTTTGTACCTATTTCGTTTCTTTGATTTTCTTGATCTAAGAGATTAGCCCACCAATTTGAGAACAATAAGCCTCATTATCCTCATCCAAGCAAGGTTGAGGTTTAGACTAATCTTTGAAAAGCTACAAGTGTGAGAAACACTGGAGGGACTTGATTAAGACATTGATTATGTAATAAATAGGATTGATTTTGTGATAAATAAATTTTGCCTAAATTTCAAGTGAAATTACTTGCATAGTTACATGAAAAAGTCATCTTGATAGCCATATGCATTAATGTCATTGTTGAGTGTTCCTTTTTTCTCAGATTGCTTAAATGCAAGACACTCCAAAACAATTCATGAGCTTTATTCTATTTAATATCATTGGAATACAAAACCTAATTTAAACAGTAAACTTGAATATCCATAACGGAAGTATTGTGCCATAAAATGAGTTCTTCAGTGAAATTGATGCATTTTCTTTTACTTCACTTACTTTCACAGTATGCACGAATAGTGCGTGAAGCACTTTGTGAGTTGGAGCTTCCATACATACTTCAAAGTGTAGGTGAAGGGTCGGGACGCACAAAGCAACTTCTTGATATGTGTGGATCGGAACAGGTCAGCTTTTAATGATTTGTAGATTGACATTAAAAAGTTAGAAGAAAAAGTTGAGAGGTTGAGTGTCTTTGATTTTTCAAAAACTTTGTTGCAAGGTGCCTCACACCATGGGAACTAATGTGAAACATTTGTGAATGACTAGTTTTTGAGATCAAAAGACCCCATTGACTATGGCTACGAGATTCTTGCCTTGTATACATCTAAATTTAGTATGCTAGTCTCACAATCTCTTATTTAATATCAGCTAGATTTGGGATTACCCTTTTGCTTCTTACCATCTTATACCTGTAAAATGCTATTAGTTACCCCTTTGCCGTTATCAACTCCAACTGTTTGGATCCTTGAATTGTTTTAACATTGCTGAGTATTAAAAAAGAATTAATGTAAGTGTACAATATTCTTTGACAACATGGTTGACAACCATGTGTTGTCAAAATCGTAGTATGTGATGTAGAAAATAGTTTTTTTAAAATGGATTGATATGATGATGTCAAATAAGATGATGTCAATCAATATTATCAACCAGTATTGTACATGTAGCATTATTCATTAAAAAATCGGACAGTTGCATGCTGTAAAACGTAGAGAAGCACTGAGAGAGGATCAGAATAAGAGTAATCAGATGAGATTTGGAGCCTCAAAATTGTTCTAATAACATACTGAAAATATTTGCAGTAGGTTAACCATTAGCGTAAAACTCTATCAAATCCGATGACATGAATCTGAATAAACATGACCTGTCATAGTTTGTAAAATCTAGTTGCTTTACATTTTCCAGTACATCTAGAAATGAGCCGAATGGAGTGGATAAAGTATGTGTATAGCTGAATCCAAATTAATTGAGAACAAGGCTTAGTTTGTTGTTGCTGTATGTATGAAAATTAACTATTTCCAGGATTAATGTTGTAAAGTGGTGTTACGCTGCAGGTTCCTTACCTTGTTGACCCCAACACTGGTACACAAATTGGAGATTACAAGAAGATTATATTGTATTTGTTTCAGACATATTCTTTTTCCACCACGTAACTGATTAAAAGCTCCAGCAGTGCAGCCACTGGTGATGTAGAAAATGAGAGAAGGGCTTTTCTGGGCTGTGGCTTCCATTAATACCTTTATTTCATAATTTTGTATTTCAATTCTGTGGATCATCTGGTTATTAATGTCTGACCTCTTTACCTTTAATTCCGTAAGCTAAGCCCTTGAATTCCTATACTATTTTATTTTAATTTTTTTATCTGGTGCACGGTAGGTTTCTATTTTTAGTTTAAAGGCTTAACGAGTTGAATGCTCATATATTATAGAGTTAAAAGTGAGTCTGGTCTATATAGTTTGGATTCTTACTAGAATAGTTCGAGTACTCATGAGTTCAATATCATTCATGTCCACTAGCTTTGATAGTAATGGCTGGGGGACGATTTTGAGCTGGAGTCCGACTGTGCTGGTCATGTGCAATTGTAGCAATTTGGTTTTTCTTTTCGACACGTCATGTTGTGTTGCATAGCGAGGCTCTTTGAACACATTAGGAATGTATCTTACTAGTCACAATACGTGTCTTATTTTCAAGACTCATACGATACTTGAGGAACACTTCTAGTTCAATAAGTCAAGCTCTCTGTCATATGTTAACCTTGTCTCCCTAAAATTGTTTAAATCTCACTCTCATTTTTACTCACATATTTACAAAATAAAATATTGTGTACATAAGTTTAAGATTTTTTCATACTTTTTAACCTCATATTCTTTAAAAACCCACCGTTCGAAACTCCATTTTTTAAAAATAATGACCATCAAATAGAGACTAAATGTCTAAAAATAAAATATAAAATATTATAGTAATATTTGAATCAATGTGTACCCAATGTGTTTGTGTTAGTGATTCTAGGCTGATTCGATCCGGTCTCACTTTCATCCAAGCATAGATCAAGCTTGTGTAAAAATATAGTTTGAGCTAGGTCCAATTTCTTTTTCAAATGGGTGTACTTGATTGCCATGTAGACTCGTCAATATTGCAAGTTGACCTCAGCCAAGCATATATAACTTGTTTATTTTCTATTCTTTTCTTCTTTTATTAAAATTTAATACAATTTAAATTTAAGACATAACTGGAAAGAAACTAAATATTCTTTTTTAGGATAATGTTGTTTGTACATTACCCTTTATACTTACTTTGAAATAATTTTGTATTTTTTGGGTGTATTGTCTATTATACCCTTATTCTTATAACTTAGTTATTTTCCGCATTTTCCAAAAAAAAATTGGTATCAGAGCCTAGTAACGAAACTGAA
>CAIGRB010082790.1:8974-20352 GCA_903798255.1 Fraxinus quadrangulata | reverse complement strand
TTCTCTTTCTCTCACTTAATCTCACTGCAAAAGGTCAAATCAATTGAATTCTAGCAAAGAAGAAATATAAAAACACGAACAATACTAGAAACTGCATGAAAAAATTTGATTAGAAGATATAATATTCAACATGAAAGGTTTGAAGAGTAAAAGATGAGAGAAAACCTTGTTTAAGAAATCTACGATGCAGCACATCCTTAAATCTCCATTGATTGGATTCAGAGCCATTGTTGGAAAGCTTAGGGCTTAGCTCCCCAAACTTGTCGAAGAAATAGCATTTGCATGATGCACTTTGTGGATATACATCATACTGAATTCCATCTACTTCAAGAAATTGATTGTAAAATCTATACTATCAAATATTGGACAAAGACGCATGTGCACGCGTGTAGCAGTGATATTTTTGCGAGTACTAAATATCTGCACACAAACAAGCAAACAGACTACACACACAATGACTCAGATTATGTACCAATGGAAAAATAACAAAAATCGTCATAAAGAGGCCTAACCTTCAGCGAGTCTGAGATCTTCCTTAAGTTTGAGAATTTCAGCTTTCCGTTCTTTGGCCTAAAATTTCCAAATTGTAGAATCAGAATTCCGGCAAGTTCAGTTAAATCACCGATCCACGCACGCAAGAGCAATATATAGAGAATCCAAAAGTTCACCTTCCGTTTCCATACAATGGCGTCCGATTCAGAGGCATCATTACAAGGAGGTTGAGTATCACCATTATTAGGTTTCTGGAGACGCTTGTATTTGAGAATCGCCATTGCTATTGCGAGTTTCAGTTGTTGATTTGCATTGCCCTTCGTTTGTTGTGCTTGGGTTTCCATTTGCGCGGGATTGCAATTAAGCTTTGGTGCTATTTATATTAATTATTCATAAAGAAGGTTAAGGGATACAATTGGAATTACATTTTGGGATCACGAAGATTTTGTGTTGCGCTTAAATTAGCTATTAATTATTTTTTAGTTTTTTTTAATTATTACTGTGCTAATAAAAAAATTATGCTAATGACAAGGTAATATTAACTTGTTCATAAATGAACTTCAAAATTTTGAATAGTAAAATTATGCACTGAGGCCCATAGAGGTCACACAATTTTGACAGAACAATTATTCACAAAGAAATTAGTATACCGTAGCATTCTCATTGGAAAATGGAAATTATGTAGACATTATGAACTCACAAAGTTTGACCAAATTTAATAAAGCAACTCAATGAAAAATAAAAAACTAATGAAATACAAAAACAACTAGGGCCATATAGAGGACCCTTCATTTATCGGGGCTCCAGGCCCCAGTGATTAGGCCACAGCAGACCCGAGAACAAAAATATTTTATGCCATGACTCTCTCTCTCTCTCATGTAATGTAACACTAGTATTTACCTCCAAGAACAACATATAGAAGAAGCTCTAAAATAAGCTTTGGCAGGCATCAATATCAGATGCTTGTGAATCCAATATTCCCTTTCCTGTAGGGTTTGAGCTTATAATCTTCATTATGGAGGAGAATACCGCTTTTTGGAAGTAGTCATCACTCACTTTTTTCAGGATTTCTGCGACAATCTTGAAGTCCAAAACACTGGCCAAAACGAGTCCCCCAACAATCTCACCAAAATTTGCTGGAGCTCTTGGTAAATCAATGGTGAGATCAGCCAACAGTGCACTGTAGAGGAGGCATCCAGTGGCTATGTCCTTGAGAGTAAGGACTTTCTTGGCCAACAAGTACTCAAGAAGTTTTGTTACTGGTTCCACACACGGAGGGCTTTTCTCCAATCCAAGGGAAATGGCCGCCTTGACAATTTCAGGATGGTAAGAGGGCGACTTCAACTCCTCAATACATTGTAACGCTTCGTCCACAAGTCGTACGCCAAAATATTCCTCCAAAAGAGAGACTGATTTTCTCTTGAGTTCATCTATATTCAATATTGGGGCAGGAGCCACTGGCTTGTCATTAACTGGTGCAATTGATGCTGGCGAAGCCTGTCGAGATGGGGCAGGGGCTTGAGGTACAGGTTCCATAACAAATCCTCCATAATTAGCTGCGCGAGGAGAGGACGCACCACTACCTCGCAAGAGGGCACTAGTTCTACCACTCATGAAAACACTACTACCTTGAGGTAGAAATCCCTGATTCGATGATGGAGACTTGCCAAATAGTGGTGGTTGAACACGGCCAGCAGGTTGAGCTGTTGAACCATTGCCTCTTGGCATTGACCGAGACCTTGGAACTTCCCAGTTGTCATTGTCCATTCCAGGCATCCCAGGCATCTTTCTTGTTCCAGGCATTCCGGGCATCATACCACCTGCACCAGGCCGATTCATTGGGAAGCCACCTGGGCTAATGCTACCTTGAGCACCGGAAGCGGATCGGCTATTTCTAATGCTAGCAGTAGCACCTGGACGTAACCCCAGATTCTTCTCAGCTTCCGAGTGGATCTCAGTGATGGTTTTGGCTTTCACCTGCACAATAAGAGTAGGACACCATGTTTGTAGCAGAAAAGAGCATGAAAAGAAGGGCACTTAAATGCTGTGAAGGCTCACCTCTTCCCGTCTGGGGATCCAATTATTTGCACGCAAATCAATAACATTACAAATCATAAACTTCAGTCGTGCAGCTAGCTGAGAGTTTGTTGATAATTTCTTCAGGCCATTGAAATACGTGTCATTAATACGCTTTGATTTTTGGTTCTCGTCGAGCTGTTTACCAATGGTGTTAAAGAACTGACATATGGCCTCAACATTCTCCTCTGCTGGACAACTCTTGGTATCATGTCCTAAGAGTTGCTGTTCACAAAACCCATGTTATGTAAGATAATCTATTAAATTATGAGACAAAAAATTGTAGAAATAACTTGAGAAGATGATGCCATCAGGAAGAGAGGGTCCTCAGCGTGAGAACTAGGGTACACTCGTGTGTGCCACTGGGTGAGTGAGCACAGCATGTGCATGTGTGTGTGTGTGTGTGTGTGTGAGAGAGAGAGAGAGAGAGAGAGAGAGAGAGAACCTGCACAATGTGATGAACAATCTTCTCTGGAACCATCTTCTGCTTCAAAAGCTCCCCAATTAGACGGATGTTTCCAAGTGTACGGAGTTTGACCAACCTTTCCTTGTCCCTTCGTTCTGATTCTTGCTCAGGAGCAGTCATCTGCCTAACCTCTTCCCTCAATTTGTCAGCCCCTTCAAATGCCTCTTGGCAATTATTCAAAAGGGTTCGTTTGAATGTGATTTCTTTTCCACCAGGCTCCTCAGATGGGAAGTTGGGGAGCTTCTTATTTAGATCAGAACATAGTTGTGCATACATGGGGCAAAATGTGGGCTCCAGCACAGCCTTGTCAAATATCAAGGAGATGACTCCCTGCACAGAAATGGACAACATAAGCCCTAGGAAGGAATATGCAATGCAAATTAAAGAGGAAAATGAGTTGCCATGCAGGCATTAGTGTTAAAAGGACCTTTAAGATATCAGGCGTTGTGATCCCAGAGTCTATCAATTGACCCTTTAAAAGCTCAAATTTCTCAGGAGTCAGCTTGTTCAGTATACTGCAACAAGAATAATGTGATGTTAGCAAGTGCAACAATCAAATCACCATTGTCATGTATTTTCAAAAAGTGCACACAAACAAAAAATAAGTTGTTCTTCAAGGATCTCAACAACAGTAGTGGCAAGTGCCATGCAGGCATAACACACTGATGACAGATCAAGGAGAACTGTTATAATAAACCAATAGATGGTTTGAAAAGCAGTCAAAATACATTATAAAAAATCGAAAATGATATTATGAACATTCCATAAGAGTAGCTTAAACAAAATGGAATACCCCTTCACGGTCTTCAATACACGCTCCTCCTCAGAAAGATGTCCCTTTCGAGCAGACCATGGCACCTCAGCCTTGATTAGAACAGGAGTAGGTCCTCCCTGTTTCATAGACAACAGAAAATTGTTCATCTTTTTAACAAAACATTACACGACAGCACTTGCCAAAGATACCACACAACATAAACAAGTATTCCACTAAAGCTTTGTGTAAAAAATTGATCTGGTGAAAAAGTTAGCACCCCACAAAGAGTCGTTTTGAATATTAGCTAAGCTCAGAGCATATTATAGAAAGTTTTAGATTGTAAAGTAGAAGCTTCGTTGAAGATTTCCGAAGGTTTAATCATTGTTCAGGATTTGTAAGATCCGATCCCACATGATGCCTAGATTCCTTTGTTCTCCAAGTCTTCGCCTTCAGCATGTTTTAGGAGCATTGACATTTTTAACAATATAAGTACATATTAAACAATTCCAGTAATAAAAGTATAAAACAATAACTTCTGATATAACAAATAGCATATGCAAGATCTTTCATGGAAACTTTTAACAACCTTTTTTTCTATATTTTACAAAAGAAAATGATATGATAGCTCGTTGATTTGTATCAGGTAGTTAGCTTGCGTTTGGCTCATATTTATAAACTGTTTACAAACCCTCATACTCATTATCTACACATTTCGAGAGACCAACAAGTACTATCCAATTATCCATTTATCCATCACTCATTTTATCTATTTAAAATACTATCTAATTATCCATTTATCCATCACTCATTTTATCTATTTATAATACTATCCAATTATCCATTTATCCATCACTCATTTTTATCTATTTATAAGTCAAACCATTTATAAACACTTATCAAACATGCTTTAGTTCACACATGCACTCAAAAACAAAGATCAAGTGCAGGAAAACACCAGTATCAAGGATTATCTTTTATTACCCCTTGGTTTTGCAATCTTGCGAACTGTGAGCTCAGCTGCTCTTGCCTATTGTATTGGTTTACTTCGCGTTGCCTTGAATCAAACCGGCCACCAAAGTCTCTGTCTCGAATAGCTTCCCAGGATCTCTCCTCTCCAGCAACAGGAAATTGTGCAGACCGATTCCGCCAGTCGTGCTTGTCTGTTTCAGAATAACGACCCTGAGCCTGATTTGGAACCTATAAAACGCAAATCATAGCCTATTATATTATCATCAAAGGATGCAATCAGGAAAAAAAAGGATGAATTAATGGCCCCCATCAATTTTGATAAATTGCAAAAGGATGTATACAAATGTATACTCAAGAAACAAAAATGAATGAACAAGAACACCACAAAATAGTTGTAGCAGTTTGGCAAAAATAGGAAAGACGGATGTTTTTGTGATCAGAGTCCAAAGAAACTCACGTTGCTTTCTCCATGACCCCAGCTTGGATCAATACCAGAAAATTCAGCTTCAACTTCTTGTTTAACCTTCAGAATTTCCTCAGAGATGTTGACCACCTAAAAAATGATAATCAGCCATATCAAACTCCAGGAAATCAATTAATGGCTCTGCCAAAAAATGCATCCGATAAATCTCGAAGATAGTGAAAAACACAATATAACTCCATGCACATGCCAAAGGTTGTACGAAATAGAAGTGGCAGATCTAAGGGATGCTGTATGTGACAGTTGAAAGGAATACTCAATGAAAGAACAATGGCACTACAGCAAAATGCATCATTCTCCATCCCTGAAGAAAAATGGCCCAATGAGCAAATAAGACTAAAAGAATCGACCTCAACTAATGCCTCATAAACAAGGCAAATAGATACAGAAATAAAGAGAGAGAATTTAAATTCAACTTTAAGCAATGTTTATGATGCCAAGCCACCAGAACTAACGATAAAACATAATTTGGAAAGATGTGAACCAATCTAATATGGACAAAATGACTACAACTACTAAACATGAAGTATGTCAAGAAGCAGCACCTCCCTTAGCTGCTGCAGCTGTTCTCGGGTATAACAGATCCGCTCACGGCCATCAAATCGGGATTCGCCAGTCTGTAATATAATTAAAAGAAACAGACTTTAATAGCAATCAACAGCAATATTAAACAACAGTCTAACAAGTGACAGAAACACAGACTACTAATTAAAAGCGTCGTCGTGATTTATATGAAAAATAGAATGGTAAACAGCTTAAAATAAACGACAAAAATTGGCCAAAGAAAGTATATGTCATCATGAAGGTTGCACAAAATGATAGAGAACAGTGCTCTATCAAGCAAACTTTACCATATATAGTGGTGGGTACTGTAAGCTCAAGAAGCCCAAAGACTTGGGAAGGTCTTGATGTGACATTTTCAACCACCACTTAAAAGCAACCCTTGAAATTTTGCAAATAATCAGGTTTTAAGAAAATTCACATTGCAAGCAAAAGAAACTTCTTCCACATTGAAGTTTTTTTTTTTTTTTTTTTACAACCGTGAATGTCCGGACCAGTTTGCGGACATTTCGACTAATCCCACAAGGCTCCGAAGTTTACAGTAGGGTACTCACCTCAGTGGCCCTGAGAGGACTCGAACTGGTAAACATTGGGGAGCAAACCCCATGCCTGACCAATTGAACAACCCCTCAAGGTTCCACGTCGAAGTATTATAAATCGCAACAAGTAAATAGATGGGCCTCACGTGTGTGGTTAGTACAGAAGTCTACATTTATCAGAATGTGGTAAAAACCTGCATAAAAGGCAAACTAGGAAACTAAATCTCATATTTCATACTACCAACAGTACCAAAATATTGAGCAAAACTTCCAAGTGGTTTCCATATCAACGTGTTTCTTTATGGACTGATATTCCTTGCGTTCCCATCTGGAACTTATGTATTACTTTAGGTTCATATTTACAGTAACTACACACCTTATATGCACTACCAAGAGTGATGTCATATATAACCAAATCCCATTCTATACCCCTGGTTTTTAAGCTCAAAAACAAGCAAAATAAAATATTGAAAAACAAAAGCTTTTACTTAAGTCCCCAAGAAAGAAATACATACACGACATAAACTTTTAATCTCTCTGGATAAGGAGAAATGGTTGAAAACTTAATTGATATCTAAATATCAGCTCTTTAATATTCCAGATCATATTTGCCAATTAAATTCACATGCAGCAAAACACAACTATGCATACAAAGCATTGCTAACTGCTAAGTATAGTTTGAAATAAACATCATAAATATTTTGAGAATGTGAACACATAGACAGGCATCAATTCATATATTTCAGTGAGAACTGCAACAAATAAAAGATCTAGACTTCAAATATTCCTAGCAAGTGAGAAAACAGCAGATCTTGGTGCTACCATCGCGAGCCCAGAACATTTAAAGCTGGGTGGAAGAGATAAAGAAGGGTCATGCATTCCCGCCATACATTTTTTGGTTCTCTCTGCACATGGATATCTCTGTGTGTGTGTGTGTGTGTGTGTGCATCTCTACATGGATATCAATTCAACAGAATAATACAGCACAAAATTCAGTTAAAAGAGAGAGATAAAAAACAACAAAAGTCGATAGCTTTAAATACAATTAGTAAACGAATAACACACGAACACAATTACTCGGATACAAGTATGAATAAGAGTGTGTGTGTGTGTGTGTGTGTGTGTGTGTGTGTGTGTGTGTACAGATATGTTGATTCAACAGAATAACAGACACAAAATTCAGTTAAAAAGGAGAGAAATAAACAAAAATAAAGTCAGACCTTTACAGTTTACATACCATTCCTTAAAAAGATAAATACAAATAATACACGCATATGACTATACACATCATAAAAAACATCTATACAAATCAACATCCGGAAAACCAAAAACTTAAAGCGTACTTTAGATTCAAAACCATTCATAACTGGTCAAGAACCATAGATCTGAAAAAACAGCATAAAAATTTCAACCTTTAAGGAAGGAGCGCCGCCACCGCCTCGGGGAAGCAACACCGGGATATCAAAATTGGCCGCTGCCGCCTCGAAAAGCGGACCAAAAACTCTGCTTCCGCCGCGGGAACCTCCTCCAGGTCTCAAACTCAACACCGTCTTATCAGCCTGCATACCTCGCAAATCGGAAAATATTTCTACGCCGTCCAAACAATCTCTTATACAACAACAAACAAATTCTCTATGTATAACGATATATACAGATTTCTTTCCTTATTATATATGTAATAAAAGAGCACAGAAGGATAGAATTTTATAGAGAGTAGTAATTTTTCCTCTCTCTACTGGGAGGAGGAGATATGCTGAGAAAGAGGGTATACGTGCACGTGATATAAGACAAGAGGAGAGAAAATCCCTTTTTAGAGGGGTGTGATTGCAATTTCAAAACATTTGGTGGGGTAATTATCGGAATAATTTCTTATGTGTTTTATTTAATTGCCCTTTTTGTCCTGGTATAATGGAAATTGGACAATTATATTCAAAACCCTGCATTCCGTTCATTACAATAAAGATTGAGGAAATTACAGAAAAATAGACATTTAATTTTTCAAATTTAAAAATCGGATTTAAGTTTATTTAATCAAAAATCAGGTATTAATTAAATTTATAATTAAAATCCTAATTTATTTACATTCCCCCCTCTCACTCTTCTTTCTCTCTCTCTAAACACACCGAACTTAAAATATTTTTCTCATTCCCTCTTTAAACTCACCCAATCGCCTCCTTCCATTCTCTCTCACCTTTTCGTCGCCGCCATCACCTCTTTCGACCACGAATTCCTCACCTTTTCGTTGCGTCGCCCACCGTTGTTACCCAGCCACATCACCACGGTCAATCCATATCGCTGCCCAGGAGTTTCAATCGCGACAGTGAAACTGTGCGCGACGCAATAGAAGTTTCAATCACTCTTCACCTTTTTGTCGCTGCCATCCACTATCGTTGCCCAACCCCATAAGCACCCTCAATCCATTTCAACCCAGAAGGAGCTCGAATCGCTGTGATTTGTGACGCAGATCCACCCACTCTGACGACTCTTCGCAGCTGAAACACCGCGACATTGCGTTGCTGCGCCGATGGTATTTTGTGTTGTGGTGGGGTCTGTAGTGGTCAAGATCCGGCGATTTTTGTGGCGGTTGTTGTAGTGGTGGATCGGCAGTTGGGGTGGTGTGGTGGTGGTTTTGTAATGAAATTGGTGATTTGTTGGTGATTGTGATGGTGAGGACGAGGTGGTGGTGGTGGTGATGAGATGGAAAGTACGGTGTTCCTAGTTGTCGTGAGGTGATGGTGGTTTGGTGCGCCGGAGGCGATGGTGCTGTTAGAGATCGTAAGTGTTGGTGGTGGTCACCAATTATTTGATCGACTGTGACCATTAAATTAGTTAATTTTGTGACCAATAAATAATATGTGACCAATGAAAAAATAATTTGTGACCATGAAATTATATGTGACCTAGAAAATTATTAATTTGCGATCGTTAATTTAATAATTTGTGACTAATTAATAAGTTGTGACTCATGATATTTGTGATTTGTGACCTATTAATTTTTCAATTTGCGACCTATGAAAATTTTAATCTATGATCTGTAAATTTTTTTATTTATGATCGAAAAATAATTTTTGACCAATTAATTTGATAAAATGTGACCAATAAATAAGTTGTGACACATAAGTATGTATACGTGATCATGAATTGTATAATTGTGATTTTAATATATTTAATTAATTAATAAATACTTGATTTTTGTAATTTTTTAATTTAAGCCCTGAAAATTGATTTGGTGATAGTTAAAACATGATCCATTAATTCTTCCATAAAGATTTTCAGCCCAGAACTGGTATAGATTAAAATCAAATTTTGATAAAATTTGATGAAATGTGCAGTTAAAAATTTGTGAGATCCATAAAATATGCGGTTAAAATTAATTGTTGACTTTGATTTGGATTAAAATTTAGATTTTAAACGATATCGAACAAGGGCTCGTAATTTTCAGCCTTTTGATAATTTTCACTCTCGTATACCTCCAATACTTTTTTATCGTATTCTTGTCCTTGTTTTTTTATAATCTAGTAGTAAGCACGTACACTGCACGTTTTATGTGTGAAGTGAATAATATGTATAATATTTTTAAGGTAAGTTAATTGATAATGTTAAAAAATATTAAAATTGTTAAAATAATATATATGAATAAAAGTCTTAAGAATATACGTACATAACGTGAAAATATTGAATAAACTAAAATGTAATATTTTATTTACTTATTTGCTTTGCTAAACATTGATTGGACCCCTATTTTCAACTATTATAGCAACATCGACCAGCTTTATGTTACAGACGAACACGAAGAAGAATCGAATTTAGAGATGTACATTTGATTAAGTTTAGAAATTTTACTTATAAGTAAACTAAATATGCATAAATGGTTTTCAAAATAAAAAAATTACTCGTTTTGTCTATAATATAAATTTTTTTTACCTTAAAAAGTAAAAACAAAAAAAGTATCTTATCTAAACACATTTAGAAACATAAATTACGTACTAATCATGCTCTTCGTATTAATTCGTTGCATTTATTTTAAATTAAAAATCAAAGTTACATTCGAAACAGAAATATAAGTACAAAAATCTTAAGACAAAAAGTTCTACTTTTTCATTTGAATGGGATTAATACAAATGGAGGAATAAAAATTCTCCCTTTAAATGTCTCGAGATAAAAATCTTTTTATTTTCTTTGTATATTTATATCTAATAAGTAACTGGATTACCATTAATTTTTATGCTTATACAAAAATGAACATACAATAATAATAATAAAATATGCAATACTATATTAATTATATTTTAGAACCCATAATCTTAATTTTTATTAATACTTAAAATTTTGATTTTAGTGAAAAATGTGTAATTGAGATTCTAAGCTTGTATTTAGTGGGGTGGATACAAATATGGTAAGGGTAAGTAACTCCTAATTATTAGGAGTAATTAGTAAAGTTTTTAAGATTGATGGATAATTTATCCTATCTTTGACTCTTTTCCTTCTAACCGTTGATTATATTTAAGCAATTTTTTGTTTCAATTTGTTGTCATTTGTATTTAAATAATTATATTATCTATTATATTAATTAAGCGTACAATTTATAATCTTTGAATGAAAATGTTGATAATATTATAGGACAAAATAATAAGTTGAACATTTCTCATCTATCTCCACATTTTATTTTTATATATATTGTAATTATGATATAATTATATAAGCATATATCAACGTTGGTTTTAAGTGAAACTCATGTATATAAATAATATTATAATATATTGAAGGTGGAGTTAATGATAAATTAATTACAATTTAACTTCATGTAGTCTTCTTTTAAGTATAGAGTTCATTTTTCATATTGGAGTGCCCACAATTTTAAATTAATGAAATTAAGTTCAATCACGAAGCTCGTCTACATGTATAATTATATTAAAATTATAACAAATATTATTTTATATTGTAATTAATCTACCGTTATATTAATGCAACCATTAATATATTATATTATATTATTATAATAAAATTACGCTTCGATTTTAAGTAGTAAATTTAATTTAA
>CAIGRB010082773.1:6697-28497 GCA_903798255.1 Fraxinus quadrangulata | reverse complement strand
AATCACTACTACTCAACCATCTACATAAATAATCAACGAATAAGCTAAATAAATGTTATATTTAAACATTACCATTCAAGAAAAATCAAAATCAAAATCACAACAAAAAACTAACCTTGTTAAAGATCACTTCACCGGTGACTGATTGTTGTGGTTGGGTTGCCGACTGTGAGCGGTGTTGTGGTCGATTGGATCCCGACTGAGATTTTTTTTTTCCTTTTCCTCCATTGTACTTGTGCAAAAGAGGGTATTTTTGACTTTTGCTCTTAAATTCACAATTTATGTTTTATTGGTAGTATTGTTTGTTTGATTTTTCTAAATATTATTCTTTATTCAATAATTTCTTATATAAGTTACTAACATTTGTAAGTTGTTGTAGGATGGAGTATACTTTCGACAATAGATTGAGAGAACATCTTGGAAAAAGTGACATCTAAATGCATGAGAGTTTGAAGAAGGTGTTGGACAGCTTAGATGATCAACATAAACAACTATTGTACAAATCATGCGTATGTAAACTATTTCAAATGAGGTGCATGCAATTTTTCGGGTAGATCATCGACGGTCTATTACTTTAGTTGCTTAAGTTAGTCGGCGGCAATGTATTATTTTTTAGGTTAGGGGACGAGAAGGTGGTCCGAGTCTTGATATTCTAGTTTGACCTTGTTACGAGGTTAAAATCACGAAGTGAAGAAGCAGTAGGACATATTCATCAAAACAAAAGTCTTCTCAACGAATATTTTGGAGGAAGGTCTACGGTTACTCCCTCGTAGTTGGAGACTACATTTGAAAGTGCTCGGCTATGAAGGATAAATATAAAGTAAGATTTGTGTTTATCCTAGAGAATGTACTGAGGTGCAAACACCATAAAATATCTATCTTTTTTCATTGAATGTTGTTGACGATCGTGATGAGTTCAACAATATTCATGCGTTCGGAGGTAGTTTATGGATACATTGCATGTGTTTAGGAGGGGCATCCGATTTCCAAGTCGTCAAAAGTCAAGAACAAATATGATGCATATGACTTTTCATTGGCTCTGCATATAAATGTTAAGAAGCCTGCTACATTGCCCTAGCCACACTGTCTCTCGTCACCTATCACGGGGGGCGCCTTGGCATTACTAGGGCCTATGTGGCATAGGTCTTGGTAAAAAAGAATTATTCAAATGTTAAACCTTATGAATTTAATATTTTATTAAATATCTATATGTATTAACTATAAAAATTGCAGATATGGACTCATGAGGCTATCCCTGCTTCAACAGGCAGGTGGACTATCAGGAAGAAAAATACGAGGCGCACTCAGATGCATAACGACAAGCAACTGATATCCCTAATGCCAAATATGTACCCTCTATCGTTGATGATCATTGAATGAGTATTTGTGACGCCGCGTTCCTCTTTATGTGAAGCACATATTTATGATGTTGCGTAAGGATATATTTAATGTAAATTTATAATCGTTGTGACTAATCATGTTTTGCAGTTAAACGAATCACGTGCCTATTAATTCAATTATCATGTCTAGATTTTATTTAGCTTAGATTAAATTATATAATTTGCTTATTCTATTTTGTGCAATCTTGCATTTAGATTGACCCTAGACATCAAGTCGGAAGATATTCTTTTTTTAGTACATTAGGTGTAAATCAATTTAACAATAATAGCAAGGTAGTTAATAATAGTAATTTGTTAACTTAATATAATTAGTTTAAACACAAAATAAGTTTATAAGCTAGATTAGGGTTATTATTACTTAATTAGTAGAAAGTAAACTCCCACTAAACGTCATTATGAATCACAGTCCTTAAACGATATTTGCCACCATCGAGATAAGTGCTTGAAAGCTTTTATAGCAAATATTAAATAGGTTTGATCTTTAATTTTGGATGTTGATGAATGAACTTAATGTTTTTGATATAATTTCAATCATAAAAATTACTCATATATATACAATTACCATGCATGAAAATGTGCAAATACCAAGCCAAAGGGTTTTACACCATTTAAAATGACACCAGAATTCAAAAATCTTGGCAAATTTTTGTACCCCTAGGCTACCCAATTCAACGAAATGACCACTGTAATTGCAACACAAGGCTAGGAAGCTGCCCTACCTCCGCCCAGGCCAATTTTTCGGCCATCACTGATTTTTCTTCTCATTTTTTTGGATTGTTTTTCTCATGGTTAACCATTTCCATTACTTCCGAAACCAATCCTCAATTTTAATTTGAACAATATCCAACAATTCTCCACTTGGTCAAATATAAAATGAGTACAAAGTCAAGTTTAACTACACTTATGAATCCAACCTTAGTATATCACAAAGTAATCATCAAAATCCTAGGTATTATGAAAGCTTTGAACCTATTATTCTGTGTGATGATACCAGTGAAGTCATGCATACAAGTATCAAGTGTTCCAAGTTTCACACAATCTCGTTTAGTGCTTTTATGATCTTGCGTTTCTCCTATTCATAAACTTTTAATGGAGAAAATCCAACTCTCTATTGAAGCGGCACCACCTCGAAATTTATATAGGTAAAGTTTTTGCAGTATCTTTGTCACTTTAAGAGATACTTGATCCATCGATCTGAACTTTATTAAGAGTTATAGAAACTCAACCCTCTTATTTGCGACAATTAGCACTTGTAATCTAGGATAAGGTCTTAAAAGAAAAAAATAAATGTTGAATCTATTCACATATCTGATGACTTGTTGTTATCCTTTGAACCCGAAGTATACTTGTTAGTGTAGTCAGCCGTCATTGGTGAATTTAATTAAGGAGTTTTAATCCTATCCAACTAGTTGTTCGCACTAATTTCATTGTGAGCGGTTTAGTGAACAAATCAGCCAAATTCTCATTTGACTTCACATAAGTAATTGAAATTATTTTATCTTTGATTAATTTCCTCACAGTCATGTCTTAGACTCATATGTCTAGACTTACCATTATACACTTCTATGTATGCTCTACCTAAGGTGACTTGACTATCACAGAAGATGAATATAGAAGAATTGTTCATTTCTCCCAATGGAATTTCGTACATTAAATCCCTAAGCCATTTAGCTTCTTTTCGATTTAGCTAATACCACAAACTCAGATTCCATAGTTGAGTGAGAAATACATGTTTGTTTCTTTGATTTACAAGAGACCACACCTTCTCCAAGGGTAAATACCCAACCTGAGATCGATTTATTCTCACTAACACTAGATATCCAACTAGCATTTGTAAATCCTTTTAGTATTGTCGAAAACTTAGAGCATCGGAGACCTAGATCCTTAGTTTTCTTCAAATAACCAAGAACTCTTTCGGTAGCCTTTCAATGTTCTTTTAAATTTCTAATAAACTGGCTAAGTTTACTAATTGCAAATCCTAGTCGGGTCTTGTACATTGCACATCATACATTAGACTCCCAATAGCACTTGCATTCTCAAGTTGTGCTATAGCTCTTTCATCATTTCTTATAAGCTTCAAATTTGGATCAAATGGAGTATTAAGCTCTTTAATGTTCAAGTGTTTGAACTTATTAATCACATTCTCAACATAATGTGATTGGCTTAACCTATAACTTTCACTAGTCTTGGTGACTTTGATACCTAGTATGTTATCCACTTGACCAAGATTTTTTATTTTATACTTTGCATTTGAATTTTCACAATTAACATGTCATCCACGTAGAAACAAACGAGCACAACATGATTATCACAGACTTTTGAATTTAAATATTTATCGACACTATTATGTTTAAATCCAAAAGACATTATTGTTAAGTCAAACTTTTCGTGCCATTTCTTTGGTACTTGTTTAAATCCATATAAGGGTTTTATTATTTTGCATACTTTATCCACATTTCCAGGTAGAACAAATCATTCCAATTGTTTCATATAGACCTCTTCATCGAGATCCCCATATAAAAATGCTTTTTAACATCCATTTGATGTATATACAAATCATAGATCGAAGCTCAAGCGAATATTCTAATGATTTTATTCGTAAAACTGGTGAATACGTGTCAAAGTAATCTATTCCTTCTTTTTGTCGATATCATTTAGCCACTAACCTAGTTTTAAAGGTATTAAGAGTATCGCCCACATTGTACTTCCTCTTAAATACACATTTTCATCCTATAGGTTTTGATCTAAGTGGTAAATCGACTAATTTCTAAGGGTTGTTTGACATTATTGAGTCAATTTCATTATTTACAGCATTTTCAAAATTTGCTATCTCTAGAGGAAATTACTTTTTGATAAGTTTTATGATCAATTTTCACTTGAAGAATATATGAATTAGTTCTTGTGACACTCATCTCATTTCCCTCAACTAAATAGAAAGAAATAAGTTGAGTTCTAATTTATCCGGTTCTAGCACATTCTCCTTTCGAGCTTTTTGCTTTTGCGAAGTTTACTTATTTCAACACCCCCAGAATGTGTTTCTACTTGTGATCTTGTAGAGATAGGAATCTCCACTTGAGGTTCTCTTAGAGAATTATTATCTAAAGATGAAATATTCTCAAAGAACTCTATTTCACTGGATTCAATAATAACATTGGTTCCAAATTTAATAAAAGATATGCCTTGCCATTTTGGGCATAACCTACAAAAACGCATTTGATCCCTCTCTAACTCAACTTAATCCTTTTAGGATCTGTGTTCTTACTATAAGAAAAACACTCACACAATTTGAAATAACCAATGTTTGATTTCTCTCTTTCCACAATTTATATGGAGAAACCTTAAATCTCTTAGAAGGAATCCTATTAACTATGTGACACACACTTAATAAAGCTTCACGCCATAAATTAGATGGCAACTTAGCACTTAATAACATATCATTTATCATTTCAACTAATGTCCTAATCTTTCTTTCAGCAAGTCCATTTTGTTTAGGTGTTCTAATTGCACTACATTAATGTATTATGCCATGTTTTCACAAAAAAATATTAAATTCAATAGAGAAATATTCACCTCACCTTCACATCTAAGAATTTTAATATTTCTACTTAATTGATTTTCTACTTCGACTTTGTATATCTTAACATATTAAATGTTTCATCCTTATGTTTCATCAAGTAGATATAGCAAAACCTAGATTGATCTGATAGCCCAAGAATAACTAACCAAGAGGGGGGTGAATTGATTTTTAAAACTTTTTCAAAGAATTAATCTAAATTCAAGCAAGTAAAAACTAAATAGATTAATTCAGATAGTAAGGACAAATATAAAAGCGATAAGTAAAAGGGAGAGATGATGCAAAAGATATAATTGTGGAGGTTCGATCCAAAACAATGATCTACGTCCTCCATTACCAAGCTTTCCGGTACGAACATGACATTTTCACTATATTGATTAACTTATGGTGCAATCCAACCCTTTACAACGTTTTTGGTGACTTACAAACAAGGAATACTGATCCTTATATAATATTGAGCTTTACGAGACCTCAATGCAACCCACACTATTGAGTTTTACGGGACCTCAATATGATCCACACAGTGACTTACAACAAGGAGTACATATCCTTATACAGTGTTGATCTTTAAGGGACTTCAACACGACCTACACTTTATCAAAGTGATTTTACAATGAAAATCCTCTTTTGACAAATAATACAAACAATTAAGTACTAAGATATGCTAACACGTCAATGAATAGTAATAAATAATAGCTCAAGTGTTAGATGAAAAACTTTGATGAATATGATAGTCAAAAATTAGATTCAATCAATCAAAGTGTTTCAATAAGAAGATAAAGAAATAAATATAATGTAGGTTCAAAAATCTTCTCCAAAAATATCTCTTTTTTAATGGATGGTTGTAATAAATTAAATACTAAGAGAGAAATTAGAAACTTTGATAAATATGATGTTTACAAGTTTGATTCAATCGAAGTTTCAATATGAAGAAGTAAAAAGTGTATACAATGTAAGTGCGAATATCTTAATCAAAAATATCTCTTTTAAAATTAATATAGAAAAATTAAGTATAAAGAGAAATGAAAAATTTTGAAAGATAAATAATTCAACAAGTTTGATTCAACAATCAAAGTTTTTGTTATGAAGAAATAAATGAAATGAATATAAAAATGTAAGTTCAAAAAAGATATTTTACAAATATATTTCATAAGAAAGCTCTTTTTTTTGAATGCATAGTAAAGTGGTATTTATAGCAGTTAAAACGCCCAAAGTTTATGTCCAACCAGACGATCCTATCGGACGTCAGCCACTGAACCGGACGACCAACTAGCCGTTTCGGTCAGAATGGTTAAAAAACTGACCGTTGGTGAACCAGACGTCCGCCTGGTCAGTCGGACGTCTGGTTGACCGTTGATTTTGACTTTGACTTTTTTAAATTAGAGATATAATATAAGTTCAAGTATCAATTTGAAAGATCAATCTTACTTTTGATAAAAAAAAATATTTTATGCAAGTAATATAAAATTAACTCTTCGTGCACAAAATGATTTTTGAGTTATTGTCATTCATTACTAAAGATCAAAGTGTGTATACATTTACATATGATCTCGAAGATTAGTATTTGATCTTGTTTCGAAGTTTCTTTTATGTTTGACTCTTAAACTCTCAATCTTGATTTTTCTTGACGTTTGACTTTAATGCTTGACTTCGACCTTGACCTTCGTCATGAACCCGATTTGACAGTCTTGATTTTGATCTTTTAAGCTCTCGTCTCGAATGATTTGACTTGAAACTTAACTTTCGTTTTGATCTTCATTTCAAGTCCGATTTATGATGTGTTGATTATGGTAATGCTTGATTGATTTTAACATTGAACTATCATCACTCAAATCAATTGTTAGAAACAATATTAATTTTGTTTGTTATGATCAAAACATTAAGGATAAAATCAACTATAGATCAACATGATCATCTATAAATGTTATGAAGTATCTATATCTCCTCTAGTAAACATTCCATTTAATTCACATATATCACAATAAATTAAGTCTAGCAAATTAGATTTCCTTTCAACACTATGAAAATGTTTCTTAATCATTTTAGACTTAACACATAATTTACATTTATTATATTCTATATTTTCACATGAAATCATTCCAATTTTAATCATTCTTTTTAAAGTAGAAAAGCCAACATATCCTAATAATCATGCCATAAAGAAATAGACTCAACAACATAATTTAAATTAGTAGTTTTATTGTTATTATTGTCAATAGAATAACCTTTTCTGACAAATACACCATTCTGGGAAAGTATCAGTTTGCCCGACTCATATGTGGACTTTATTCTCAGTTTTCCCAACAAATCACCACTTACAAAATTTCTATTCATATCCGGTTCATGTTACAAAATTTCTTTTCATATCCGGTACATGTAATACATTTATTAATGTGATCTTCTTGCCGGATGTAAATTGTAAGTCTATACTTCCTTTGCCAACAACTGTTGATTGAACTTCATTCCCCATTTGAATGTGTTCGTTATCCATTTATTGATCGATTTTGAAAATGTATCTATCATATCACACATGTGATGACACAAGTATCATATCGCCATCGTAAGAAACTTTTTATTACCTTCACTCTCAACCTTATATTTCGCTTCCAGCGATTCTCATATCTCATTTGTTGAGGTGTTATTTGAGTAGAGATCATGGAGGCGATCAGAGATACTATTCAGAATGTGTCACCTACATGTCAATTCATCTTGTTCTCTCTTCATCCTTTTCATCCTTATTTCGTCGTGTCATTTGGGATTGGTTCTGGCAATGGTTCCAAGTCCGGATCCAAAATGTTGAAGATCTTCAAGGTTGTGAGAAGAAACTTCAACCTGTCTTTCCATCTTGTAAAGTTCGAACCGTCGAATTTATGTAGCCTCACAAGGTCTTGATTCATCATCTTTGTTGTAGCCATGGTTATCTCATTTTCCATGTTGAATATTGTTTGAGATTGTTAAGAAAAGTTGATGAAAAACGAAAATAAAACTAGCAACAAGAAATCTCCAAAATGGAAGATTTGAACACGATTACGAATCGTTGTCCTCAAACAATATTGTCCCATCAGGGTAAGTGCTTAAAGGCTTTTATGACAAATAGTTTGTAAGAGTAAACAAACCTTAATCTAAGTTTGAATCAAGCAAACAAAACTTCGAAAAAGGGACTTTGAAGAACAATGTTAAAAACTAGGTTTGATCTTTAATTTTGGATGTTGATATAATTTCAATTAAGAAAACCACTCATATATATAGAATTACAATCACCATGTATGAAAATGTGCAAAAACCAAGCCAAAAGGGTTAAAACCCTTCAAAATAATACAAGACTTCATAAACCCAACGGAAAAATTATCGTACTGGGCGGCCGCCCAATACAAAATTGGGTGCTTGCCTAGTTCAACAAAATAGCCGCTGTAATTGCAACACAAGTTCGGCCATCACTACTTTTTGTTTTTGTTTTGTTTTTATTTGTTTTTCTTATGGTTGACAATTTTCATTACTTCAAAAATCACTTCTCATTGTTAATTTGAACAATATCTAACATAATAATGATATTGTTCCATCTTCATGCTTCTACTCATGTCTATATATATGTTTTCCTCACATAATCCCTTCCTTAATTGTTTTGTTGCGAAACGGAGATTATACTGGATTAATTCAATACCACTTTGTTGAAGAAAATGAGAGATTATAGTCACAATATAAAGAAAGAATTCAAAAATTTGTGTTTACAATACTCTTAACTTCTATTAAATCATAATGAAGAACCAACTATATATAGAGAACGTCCAAACACTAATAGTAGAATTGTAATTGAAGTAGAATGCAAGAAAACTTGAACGGGGTGGCTAGCGCTAAGCTGGCAGCGCCCTAACGCTCGAGCAGTAGGCTAGCTTCGCGGACTCTAGCTTTTCTACCTTTGGCACTTGACCACCCAGCTAGCGCTAGGCTATCGAAAATTAGGCGAGAAAATCGTCAAGTCCATAATTTCAACATTTTCAAGTCCAACACAAATTTCAACATCTAATAAGGCTTTCAAATAGAATTTTAACTAGAATTTGTTAAGAAAATTTGCATAGAATTCCAAAACAGCATTCCAAATAGAATTCCTCTTAACGTGAATTCTAACATGTTCTTTTGCCAATTATTAATAATAGACTACTCTTCCAGTTCTGATATCTGCCATTTGGCTACTATGCTCATCTTTTTAAACATTGAGGTTAATGTTTTTTAATTGATTTATATAAATTGCTATTTTAAAATCTACCTTGTTAGTACGTATGAATATTTATATTTCCTCTACTAAAATAAGATTCTAACTTAAATTAAAGTAAATAATAAGAATCTTTGGACAAATAAATAATTCTTATCTATGTTAATTATTTATTTCTTACTTAAAATTAACTTCAAAGAGTAGCCCAATCATACCCTAGTCAACTGAGTTTCTACCGTTCCCACAATTAAGCTTTAAAACTAATTGTACGTGTAGTGACATTCATATAAATTTGTAGTTGCTAATTAATGGTTACATTAGATAAAGGGTGGAACGGTTATCCCCTAATTGCTAATTATGTTATTATTATTTACTCTCACGTTGATATATTTTTTAACTCCTTGTCGTCCTTGATTAGTCTTTCTTTAGTGACACTTATTTTTCACAAATAGTTTGTAATCATCTTGGTGTAATTCGTTATCACAACGTGGTGGTATCACAAGAAACAAAAAATAATTCTTGGAGCCTTTGAAATTTAATATTCCTTCACTAGTATTATGACTGAGTGCTGTCTATTAGTCAATAAATTCTATAATGGTACTTAAGACTTGGATTATACATTTGATCTAATATAACAAAATTAAATAATGAATACGAAGAAGCAAGTTTAATAAATGGTAATGAATTAGAATTTTTGACACGTGGACTTCGTGGGCAGCTAAGAATGTCCTTAGCAATTTACTTTTATAATGGCAAGTGTAAATGTTAAATTGTTAAATGTATAAATGTGTTACTTAAATTATCATTATGTGAACAAGATATTTGATTATGACGTTTTGGGTCATTAATTTTTCTCGTTACATATTCATGCATGTCAATGCATCCATAACCATGTATGAAGTTTCAAGAAATAAAAAGTTTCTAAATGTCTATGTGAGAAGGAATACTTTAAAATGATATGCATCCCAAATAATTTCGAGAGATGTATGTCTATGCCATAAAAGATGTAAATTGGAAATGGGGTGTGGGAGAACGGTGCACCCGGCCATTGTTCAATATTGAATGTATAATATTAATATTAACTGCTTTGGTAGAACGAATTGGGTTCCAAATAATAATTGCCCACTGCATTCTAATTAGTTAGGCGATACACAATGTAAGCTACGATATTAACGTTTAAGTTTTTTAAAGAAATGAAAGAAAATGGGATACATATTGAGAAAAGATATTTGTTTTAAGGTAGTGCATATGCATATCATAAGCATGGGATTTGATTACTGGGCGTTGGCTCATTTCATGTTATTCCTTTTCATTTTTCAGGTGATGAAAGCAAGATGATTCAAGATGACGACTTATGGAGAGATGGACACAATACTATCATATTTAAATATTGACTGCATTTCAAAAATAAATTTAACATTTAATTTAATTGTCATATATTTTCATTAAGTGCAAATTATTTTCATAAATGAAGTCAATAATATTTATTATGTTAAAGAAAAATCTAATTATAATCTGCATTAATGATTTTTAAAGAAAATTAAAATGATAATACTTTCAAATCTGGGGTATCTAGATTTGGAGTGTTACAATATATGTTAGCATTTTATATTTTATGTCTGTTTATCGATTCAATACATGGCGATTAACGCATTCAAGTGTAAATATGTCGTTTGAAGTTTATACAACCAAGGAGATGGATAAAAGTTACCAGCAGGGATTGTGTATTGTACCAGTCTAGATGATCTATTTCTTAATGCTATTCTGGATGGAGAGAGGGTATGTACAATTATATTTGTATTATTACATGTGATTTAATTGTAGGTTTATATTTTGTATCGTACATTTCCTTTAAATGTACTAATTGTCAACTTTCTTAATTATGTAGGAGTATTTTCCTAGTGAACGACGAGTTCTATCCCATGGATATCCCAATCGGGACATCGATTTCCTGCACGACACCAATCTTCTGCACTACATCGATCTCCTTCACCGTATTTTCCTTTTTACCTCATCGATTTCCTGCACCATATTGATCTCCTTCTTCCCTTCAATCTTCTGTGCAACATCAATTTCCTTCACCTACCATGCATAAGAATTCAAATATATTATTAGATAATTTGATTGAGCATTTGAATAGGTATATATTAGTGATGGAGCAGAGGATTACTAGTCAAATGACAGGACTTCTGCGATCTGAGGTAGGAATTCTGCGATCTAAGGTAAGAGTTCTGCAATCTGAGGTATGAGTTTAGATAAGAAGGTGAACCTCATAATTGAATGGGCAAAACCTACCATCATACAGATGGGGAGATGTAGAGGGCGGACGAGGGAATTATGTATAGGGCATCAATTTCCTTCGCTAGTTTGCATAAGCATTCAAATATATTATCTGATAATTTGATTGAGCGTCTGAGTAGGTACGTGTCAGCGATGGAGCAGAGGATTACTAGTCAATGACAAGAGTTCTGCAATCTGAGATAGGAATTTTGCGATCCTAGGTAGAAGTTCTACGATCTGAGGTAGGAGTTTAGATAATAAAGTGAGACCTGCAATTCAGTGGGCAAGACCGGCCATCATATAGATGGGGAGAAGGTGAGGGCGGACAAGGGGATGGACAAGGAGATTATGCAGAGGATGACGAAGGGGTTATTGAGGTGATAAAGTGGGTGATGGAGACGGTGATAGAGATGATATGAAATCCTAATCAACCACTTACACGTTCAATTGAAAGTAGAAGTTAGCATCCAATTTTTATGCATTAATTTTGATATATAGTGTTTTGTACAAGTATTTTGTAAACATGTTAAGTAAATATACTAATTTAGCTTATACTTATTTTTTAATTTAATTTTTAATTCTTTGTAAATATTAAATATTTAAACAAAGCTAAGTATCTATGCAACTATTACAAACGAGAACTTGACTCATACAACACGACGAGTATGACAATTTCACCATACCTATCACACTTACGTGGCCAAGAAAACTCTTCAGTGGATGTTATTCTAGTTGTACGTCTACATTCAAGGATACTAATCGGATTTCGAGTGGCAAGAAATGATTAAATGGAATAATATGGTGGGAATTTCCTATTAAACTTCAATTGACATGGAAAGTGTAGTTTCGATATATGCTGCTCTCCAAAAATAAGTTGTGTAATAATGATAGCATAAAGTGAGATGTAGAAATCATCTATGCATAGCTAATGGGATTATATGCACACATGGAAAATTCTCAAATTCAAATCTTGTCAACTCTCGGCACGTACCGCACTCAATTCTCCTAGACTCATTGACATTGCAACCACGCTAATGCGAGGCAATACTCTAAGCCATATCTGAGACCATTAGATTCTACAAGTGATCCATAAGCATCAAGAAAGTAGAAGTATATCTAGGAGTCGATACCAACAGCAGTAGAAAGACTCCCGCTAATAGAAAAAGCGGCATAACTGCCGCTGATAACGAGAGCAGCACCACTAGCATCCCTTCCAGTTTCAGATCGATATTGAGTTCCATATAACAGCAGTAGAAAGACTCCCGCTAATAGAAAAACTAAAACTTTCTACACATGCAGGTGTTATCATTCAACTTCACGGTGTATCTTATGTTGGGTCCACTTTTTATGGAGATCCTAAACTGATCCAGGGGTTCTACATATACCTTCTTTGTCATCTCAAGAGTCTTAAAGAGTTTATCTTCCATTGTTGACATTAGCGTACTTATACACACGTGTAAATTCCCACGTCTATTATGAAACCATTCTTAAAGCATGTTGTGAATGTGCTCGATCATCAAGATAACTGGTAACTCCCGATCCTTCTTGAACAATGAATAATGTGATTCCACATTGTTTAATGCCATTGTTCGGACAATTTTCGCAAGCGTACAAGAATGTTGACAAGCAATAAATGTAATGAAAATAGTTATTATCCCACATAAAATAAATTTCAATTCAAGTGTTCTAGTCTTGTATCCAATTCGATGTAGCAAAAAAACGTTTTGATTTTGTTGTTATTCTAATAAGTATTTCGAATCCGCCTATTGCTAATAATTATGTAAAAAGCTTTTGTTTTAATAAATAAATGGATGATTCTATTGTATTTCGAATCCGCTTATTGCTATCTACTTCAATTCTTACTTATTTAATTTAGTTTTGTTCACACATTCTTTAACAATCGATAAAGCTATGATATATAATTTTTTCATGAAAAGTTAAATCTATTCTAATCATGATTCGATCATATTCGTAGTCCGAATTTGAATGATTAGAACGCATTAAATTATATGATTATCTAAATGATTGTACACACGATATTGTTGTTCGTAACATCTATTGCCCTTGTGTCAATCTTACCGTGTTTTGAACCTATTGCGAACTTTTTAATACTACAACAAGCAACTAATTATTTGATTCTTAGCTATGTAGTTAAATAATACAATGAGTATCCAAAATTAATCAAGAAACGTAAGAATTAACTAAATTATTAGTATTGAAATAAATAAATAATATGGTTCATCTTCATCCAATACGAAAATGAATCTAGTCTAGCATGATTTTATATAAATCACAAGAAGAATAATGGAAGTTCATCATCCATATCATGAAAAAGTTCAAAAGACTCTGATCTTCAATTCCAAGGTTGAAATTTTTAATTTTTGGATGTAACTGGCTTTTAATACTTGCTAAGGTTTGATCTTGTCTCCCAAAAGTAATAAATTGTCCTCTTGTTCTTGATGCATTTGATTATATGAATGTGTATTAAGAGGCTAGTGAGAGCTCATTCAATGGCTTCCAATGTCTTGTATTAATACAAACATGTTCAAATTGGGTTCTAAAAAAGTTCTAATCAAATAAGGAAAGTTGTCATCATGTCGCGCATGGTTATGTCTTTACGCAGCCATCAGTACTTTTGTCATATCTTTCTCTTTCAATATCCGATTGGGGAGATTAAAAGTGCATTGGAAAGATAACTTAAAGAGCTACAATTATTGTAGAATATTAGAACGTTCACTAATCCAAAAATGGGTCTCAATCTTCGGCTAAAAATCGGGGGCATAACTTGTGCTTTTGAAAATTGATTTGTGAAAATACTTGGAATATATTTCAATGATTTTTTTTACTTCTAATTGCATTCAATTGATTCTATGTAATCTTCAATCATCGTTTGAATATCTTCCAATTTTCGATCCTTTTATCCAATTCCATCATTTTGCATCGAGTAGCACCTAACAAATGAAATATATTCATAAGCCATAATTCATTAAAATTCATAAAAATTAATCTCATTTATCTATCCCGATGAGTATACAAAATACACTTATCAATCATCGTATTATCTCGAATTCTTCTAAAATGTAAACATTGAGTTATCTCGAATTCTTGTAAAATGTAACCGTGATCAACGTTCAACCTCCAATTTGATTAATATGTCCCATGCATCATGTGATTTACTCTCTATTTGGCCTATGTACTTATTAAACTCTTCAAAACGGATGCATCTTGCAGCTTTCCTGAAAAACGACACAATCCCAATGGCCCAATACTTTGTCTTCAAGTTTTCTAGCATGTGGTTTATGTAGTAACCCTAATGTTCATTAGGAAAAACTTCACTCGTATCATTTATTATAGAATTTTACCAATCAATTACAAAAACTAGGTTCTTGATGTCCCCAATTACTTTCCTCGGCTTTGTATAGAACCAATGCATCACTTGATTATTCTCACAATCGATTATGTCAAATATAAAAGGATAAATTCGAATATTCACATCTCGACATGTAACATTAATCTATTTACCTTTGTATCTAGCTTTTTAGGGTTGTTCCATCTATTAGAATTAGAGATCACATTGAATTAGTAAATTCTCGAATGCATTGTTCAAGAGTCATAAACAAATGTGGAGCGATAGTCGATATTAGTATGAATAAAGAACTCAAAGCCAGTAATAGTTTTCACCATATTATTGTAATATATGGCCAATTTAGCATAAATATTCTCGAGTGAACACATTACATCTTCCAATGTGCATTTTTTAGTTTTCCTGCCTTTCGGTAGCACATGATTATCTCGAATTCCCAATGAATGTCGTGAACTCTATCTACAGTCTTAGGTCTTGAAATTTCATCATTGCAACAAATATCCATTGAGAAAGTATGTTCACGTGCCTACTTGCGAACTACAAAGAAATTAATTATGTCAAACGTCGTTGTTTACAAACACCACTTTCAATTGTCAGTACACAAATAATTGTGTAGATAGTCCTATTTGATTTTTTTTCACCTTGAACTCAGTTGTGTTTCAATGTAATCATGTGCACAACTTTCTAAATATCACTCTTGGAGTGAAATAGCTGGTTGACTTGCAAATCTTCATCATCGAAAACCACATGTGAAAAATAAGATGATCATAAATTGGGCCCAACCTGTGAGTCTCTACCTAACTCATGTCTATGAAAGCACAGAAATAACTAACTAAGAGGCTGTGAATCGAATTTTGAAGCCTTTTTGAAAATTAATCTTATATCAAGCAAGTTAAGATCAAATAAATCAATCAAATAATAAGCGTAGATGAAATAATTGTAAGTAAAAGGGAAGAAAAATAGTGCAAAAGATATAATTGTGGAGGTTCGATCCAAACCAATGACTACGTTTTCCGTTACCAAACTTTCCATCACAAGCAATGCATTTCACTATACTGATTGACTTATGGTGCAATCTAAGCCCTTACAATTTCGATAACTTACAAAAAAGGAGTATCAATTCTTATACAATATTGAATTTTCAAGAAACCTGAATATGATCCACAAGTTTGAAGAACGACAATATAATGAAGATTCTATCTAAATAGATTATACAAATGAATTAAGTACTAAAAGAGACTAGCATTTTAATAAATAATAATAAATGACAGCTCAAGTATTATATGAGAAAACTTTTGAATGATTATGATGATTTCAAAATTTGATTCAATCAATCAAAGTTTTCAATGTAAATAAGTAGATGAAATAAATTAGATGTAGGTACAAATTATTTTGTTCAAGAATTTCTCTCTTTAATATACTTAAAGACTATTACAATGAATACAAAAAAAGATGCTATTTATAGAGTTAAAAAAGCAAAAAATTTTGAGGGATTGGATGAGTGGTCCGGACATCCGCTTCATCTTCGGAAGCAAGAAGCTAGCCATTGGACGTCAAACATTCGAATGGTAAAAAATTTCAACTGTTGCAATTGCAAATGTCGGCCCAATGATTCCAAATGTTTGCCTCATAAATTTTCTTCGTTTCGGCTACGTTTGATCTGACGTGAGTGTTTTGAAAATTGTAAACTTTTGGGACGCGTTTTCAACTTAATTTTCAAGGTAAGTGATACTTTAAAACATGATCTAAGTTCGAGTATACACTTTGAAAAACAATCTTACCGGCGATCAAAATATTTTATGCAAATGGTAAGCAAAATTGCTTTGTGGTGCATAAAACTGTTTTAGAGTTATAATCATTTATTGCTAAAGAGTACCTTTATATAGTAAAAAAAAAAAAAAATTAGTCTATGATATTTCTTTGACATTTGACTTTTATGTTCTTATCTTGAAGGATTTGACTTAAATGCTTGACTCTAATCTTTCCCTTCATTGTGAGTTGGATTTGCAGTGTCATAGTCTTGGTTATGATCTCTTGACTATGATCAATCGATTTGTCATTGAATGCTTTGAACTATCACTCAAATTTAATAGTTAGAAAACACGATTAATTTATTATGATGAAAACTATAAGGTTAAAGTCAATAATTTCCCCCTTTTTAATTATGAAAAACAAAATGATTGTAAAGTAATATCAAACATTTGATAAATGATAAAAATCTTAGATTTAACATGTATTTCATATATTCCCCCTATATTTTACAAACCAATGAACATTCAAAGCATATAGATGATATCTGCAACCTCATCTTCATCTCCTTTGAAAGGAAAAGTAGAGGGACCTGAATCCGTATCAAAACCCTTAGCTCGAGCCACCCATTATCCTTGCTTCTTTACAACAGAGTGAAATGGAAACCTCACCATTCGGTGAAACTATAAAATGTTTAAAATTTTTTATAACACTATGAGAGGGCTTTGATGTGAGTGGCGGAATGAGCGATTTTCATGTGACCAATTACAATGGTTGAAAAATCTAATTTGTATCCAACTAAGAAAAACTCAAGATTGAAAAGATCGAAATGAGTAACCTCATCACAATGTCCTTTCCTTGAAAGAATAACATGGGCAATGATGTTGTGTAAAACTTTGTAAGGTAGAATAAGTTGGTTTGCATTAGGAATGATAGGATGTTCGAAATTTTTACCAGTAACTCTATAGCACGCTACAATATGATTATAACCTTCAATGGTTGGATGAGCTATATGGCAAAAGATTTGATTTTCACATTTCACAAGCAAAGAAGAGTTTCGGTGATTTTAATGCATTTGTCTTTGAGTAAACATGAAATATTATCCGAACTAGGATTAAAAACTATATTTTTGAAAAATTCTTTTATAAGATTTGGATAAGCATTTTCTTCTAGAGTGGCAATGGACAATCAACCCATGGTTTCAAAGTATTCCTAGATGTAAAAAGAAGGGGCTTTGAATGTAAAAGAGGCAAAATCAACATTCTTACCAATGAGAATGAGAAATTTTTCAAGAGGTAGTCTGGCACCTCTGGTTCATCATCAGATGAGAGGAAATGAGTTGCTGCCTCTCTATCCTACTTAGTCTTTTACTCGTGTTCTTTGTACTTGGCATGGTGGAAATTCGATTGGAAGTGGTGGAGATGTAGAGTTTCGACCTAGGGTTCGGACTTCCACCTATAGGGTAGAATTTGAGGTTTTAGTGAATAGAAAATGGGGATTTTGAGAGGATTAAAGTAAATAAGTGATGGGTTTGTGAAACCTAATTAATATTTTGAAGATTGATAGAGGATTTAGAGAGATTGGGAGTAGATTGACGAAGTTGAAGAAGAGAAATGAGAGGGAATGGTGAAAAAATGAGGCTTTAATCGATTTTAAAAAAAAAATTGAAAATGTGACTTTTATGGACTTCCGTTTGGTAAAGTTCCAAAATCTTTGACATTTTGGACATGTCTTTCCGGATGTCCATCCCTCGTCCGCCTTTTTCTTGTAGAAATATGAATTTCAAAGTGGTAGGACAATTTTGACCGAAGATGCACATAACATCAATAAAAAACACAAATACAATTTATCCATATACTTCAAAATCATTGATAATGTCCGAATCTCTTCGAATTTATGAAAATCTATCAAGTCCGAGTGGTTTAGAATGAATGTCGGCCAATTGATTTTCCGTATTCCCAAGTGCAAATAAAATATCACCCTTTTTTGCATGATCTCTCAAAAAGTAGTATCTAATCTCAATGTGCTAGGTTCGAGAATGTAAGACGGAATTTTTAGATAAGTTTATGGAACTCGTGTTATCACACATGACAGGTTTATGCTCAACAAATAAGTGATAGTCACTAAGTGTTTGTTTCACCCAATACTTGTGTACACCAACTAGTGGTCGAGATATATTCGGCTTCGACGGTAGGCTATACAAAAGAATTTTGTTTCTTACTAAACCATGATACAAGTGTAAAGACAAGGAAGTGACATGTTCCTCTAGTTCTCTTATGATCAATTGTGAAATTGGTTCAATCGACATCCAAATAGCTAAGTAAATTAATATGGGTGCCCTTTGGATACAAAATACATAATGTTCTAGTGCCACTATGATATCTAAAATTTCATTTTACAATACTAAGGTGTGTGATTCTTTAGTATTATAATGAAATTTAGAACATAAGCACCACTAAACATGATATTGAGGTCTATTTGCGGTTAAGTAAAGAAATGATCGGTTCATGCCTCGATATTTTGTTATGTCTACAGAAGTACTTTGATCATCTTTATCCACTTTTATTGATGAGCTCATTGGAGTATTCATTGGCTTCAACTCCTCCATTTCAAACTTTTTGAGCATTTCCATGATGTATTTATTTTGACTAATAAATATTCCATCACTAGTTTGTTTGATTTGAAGTCCAAGGAAAAACTTGAGTTTTCCCATCATGCTTATTTCAAACTCCTTACTTCAATTAGAAAATTCTTCACAAAGAGAGACGTTAGTTATACCAAAGATAATATCATCAACGTTGTACAAAAATCACATTATTCTTTTCGGTTTTGATAAAAAGATTAGTATCTGCTTTACGCTTTGAAAAACCATTTGAAAGAAAGTTTGCTTTAAATTGTAAAAAGATTTTCTAAGTTTGAAAATATTATCTGAATACTTGTGATTTTTGAAATCGAGGGTTGCTCTACAAATACTTCTTAAATAAAAATATTTAAAAATCTACTTTTGACATCCATTTGATGACGATTAAATTCTTTATGACAAGCAAAAGCAAAAAGCGTGCAAATAGATTCTAATCTAGCAATCAGTACAAATGTTCAAAATCTATGTCTTCTTTTTGATTGAAACCTTGGATCACTACTCTTGCCTTGTTACAATTATCTCATTTTTATCTTGTTTATTTCTAAAAACCTATTTAGTACCAATGACAGTTTGATAACTTGGTCTAGTAACTAAATCACAAACATGATTTCTTTGAAATTGATTTAGTTCTTCTTGAATACCTCGAATCCAAAAATCATCAGGGTTTTAGAAATTCTTTGGTTCATTTTGTGAAATAAAAGTAAAGTTATTAAAATGATTACTAGTAGAAGCCCTAGTACTTATTCCATTGGAAGGATAACCAATGATGAGTTCTTTTATGGATGAGAAGGGACAAATCTCCACTCCATAGGTTGAGATAGTTCATTTTGTACTTCGGGAGATTTTTCTTCATCTTATTGTACATTTGCTTCCTTCTCATGTTAATCTTCAAAATTTTTGAAATCTTCCTTGTTTTGATTTTGAATGTTCATTTACTCAAAATGAATCTACAAAGCTACATCATTATTAATACATTTTTCTTGATTAAGATGATTAATTTCATCAAATGTTACATACATGGATTCTTCAACAACTAAAGTTATTTTGTTAAAAAGTTTATAAGCCTTGATAGTAAATGAATATCCAAGAAAGATTCCAGCATCGGATTTTGAATAAAAATTTTACAAGTTTTCTTTTGTGTTTAAAATAAAATATTACAATCATATACTCTAAAATAATGGATATTAGGAATTCTATTTTTTCAAAATTCATATGAAGTTTTCGTTTTCTTTCAACTCACCAAAACTTTATTTATAATATAGCAAGTAGTGTTAACGACTTTGGCTCAAAAGTGTTTTGATAAACCATTTTCATTCAACATAGTCGAGTCATTTATTACAATATGCGATTCTTCCTTTCTACTATAGAATTTTGTTGAGGAATTCTAGAAGTTGAAAAATTATGTTCATATCCATTAATTTTGTAAAAAATGTTGAATGCACTATTTTCAAATTCTCTACCACGATTTCTATGGTTGTAATAATATATCCTTTTTTTTTATTTTGAATCGTTTTACAAAAGTGTTTAAATACATTTAAAACTTCACACTTAAGATTCTAAAATAGGACCCAATTAAATGTAGAAAAGTCATCAACAATGACTTTTCTATGAAATTGATTATCAAAATAGCTTTGTGGAACATAAGATTGTTTTAGAGCTTTAATCATTCATTACTAAAGATCAAAGTGCTAATACCTTTGCATATGAACAAAAACATCTAGTCCATGATCTTTCTTTAACGTTTGACTTTTATGCTCGTCTTGAAGTATATGACTCCAAATGCTTGACTTCGATCTTTATCTTCATTGTAAGTCTGATTTGTAGTGTGATAATATTGATTATGACCTCTTGACGATGATCAATCAATTTGTCATTAAATGCCTTTGAAGACTACTATCACTCAAATTAAAATGTTAGAAAACAAGATTAACTTGTTTGTTAATAACAAAACTATAAGGTTAAAGTCAACCATATGTCAACAATCTATGCCTAAAATTTCCTCTTTGCCATGGAATATTTTGGGGGGTCCGTAAGTAATACTGAGATCATGGTCTGTAGCAATTGCCTTAGGAATACTTACTTCATCCTTCAGAGCTATCTCCACTTCACTGTGTCTCAAAAGTTATCCGCATTATGATCCACTTCATCTATTGCTTCATGTTTATTCTCAAGGATATTCTTCTTCACAGTTTCGCAAGGACGAGAACTGTGATGTTTCTATAGTTGAATTACCTTACATATATTTCAAAAGTAATCTTTATCAGTGGAACCGAGATATTTGAATGGTCGAAAAATATTGATCCAAAATCCATCTTGTATTTAGAGGGATCAACATTGAGGAAGTGTACGCAAAAGTGCAAATGTACTTATCGATTAATAATGTAATATGGTGTCTAATGAATATTCATGAGATCTTTGTGTTGAGTTTTGGAATAAGTTTTTGAGGTTTTAGTGTTGAAGAAGACAAAGAATGAAATAGTCATCAGTTTTAAATTTGAATTAGGATGAGTTATTTTTCATTTCTAATTGGCTATTAATATCTTATTATCCTCGGGTTATTTTAGCAATGGTGGTTATATTTA
>CAIGRB010082766.1:0-29377 GCA_903798255.1 Fraxinus quadrangulata | reverse complement strand
GAAGGTAGTCAAGCGGAGCAGACTACTGCCGCACGGTGTCCCTTTCTGTGCTAAGAAGAAAGGCAACCCGTGAAAATATGATACGCAAGGTCTGTTTTGTGAATTTCCCTAAAAATTATATATTTTGGATTTCTCCAATTTCTTCAATTTTTGGTATTTGCTATTTCAAAACGAGTCCAAGACTTGGTATTCGTGTGAAAATCAATGAGTCTTTGATGCCTTATTTTGTAGTATTCTTAGAAATCAACATATACTAATATCGCGATATTTTGTTGGAATCAATGAGACTCCGATACAGTGTATTTGCTCATTATTTTACACTTCCGCCTACATAGAATCTCAATGTGTCACAAGAACAAAACATCCAATGATATTAAAAGGTCATAGATGGACAATCTATGATTCATAAGTCACCAATAATAAACTTGATGAGATATAATGGAAAATATCATTGTATATGCGATTTACACGAGTATTTCAACACCTACAGTGGTTTGCATTCTGAATGAGACAGGCGTGCAAACCCTAATTTTCTATTCCTCATCTCCATAATACAATAATTGAAGATCTATTTCCACTATGCAGTACTTCTTTAATGAAAATAAATAAATGAAGTCAGACAAAAAAAAGGGATTGGAACATATTTGTCTTTCTCTAAGATGAATCTTATTATGCATTGATATAAGGATAAAAATAAAGATGCTTTCTATGTATAAAATAGACTATATAAAAAAAACATTATTAAACTTAAACCTTTTGTTTTTATATATAAGACCTGAATGCTGTCCTTCAAATGAATTCATCTTGTTGATATCTGAGAATTTGTTTTTCAGATTCTGCTTAACAATTTCAAGATGTATATTTCAATGAGTGAAGATTTTCAACATATTATCTTAGCTTGTGTGCTGGCCATGGCTATTGGAATGACAATTTTCCTGTCCCTATTAGGCAAAGGAGATGGTACAAGAAGAAAAGAGTGCATTCCAGGGAAGCTTGGAATTCCGTTTCTTGGAGAGACTTTCTCTCTTCTTGGAGCCACCAACAGCACAAAAGGTTGCTATGATTTCGTAAAGCAACGGAGACAACGGTAAGTACTGATGTTTTCCTTATTCATGATCCTCTTAATCACGCGTATATTGGATTTTATATACATTTCTCATAAATAGGTAACGGCAAAATTTGAAATTGAGATGTCTTTACTTATAGATCTTGTCGAATTACTTCAAGAGAGGAATTGATAGATTTCAATTTAATATATTCATGGAAAAAAAGGTTATGAGACAAGAGAATGATGAGTTAGGCGCTTATCTAGGCAGTAAGATCAACTGTTTTTTGCGAAAATTCACGGTTTGATTCATTTGACTTAAATATGAATTTCATAATCATTTAGCATTCATTACCAAAGTCTTCAACTCAATAAAGTCTTAACTGTGGTTATATTTAGAATAATTAAAAAAAAAAAATAACGAAGCTTTGCTGCGTTTTAAAAGTTTTACTGCTGTAAAAGCCAATGAAATTGAGAACATCGTATTTTTAAGCAAAGAAAATTGAAATTACTTAGTTAACATCAGAAACATTACAATTTAAAGCTTGATTAATAACAACCCACTAAAATCATGGTCCTAAGACTACGCCATGATCACAAACATGAATAACAAAAATAACCAACAAAAAAAAAAAATAAAAAAAAAATAGGAACAACTTTGAAATAGTCAACTAAACAACATTTATAACTCCACATCAGCAGTCCTAAACACGTCTTCTAACACTCCTCCTTGCTTTAGGAGCTGCAAACACCAAGTTTTGTCCTCATAAATTCGAACGTGCTAACTGGTAGTGGCTTGGTGAAAATATCTGCAACCTGATCTTTTGTTTTGCAGTACATAAGAACAACATCTCCATCTTTCTGTACTTCCCTTAAGAAGAATAACTTAATGTTAAAATGCTTAGTCTTCCCATGAAACACAGGATTATGAGAGATAGCAATAGCAGCTTGATTGTCGACAAGAATCTTCGTGCTTTCCTTTTGCTCCAAGTTAAGATCGATTAAAATCTTCCTCAGCCACAAAGCTTGACTAACAGCATATTTCAAGTTTTCTAGTACACTTCAAGCTTCAGAATGAATACCATCTAACATGTTTGGTTAAGCTCACTACTAAGTCAAACTTTTAAGTAAATTTTTATTTTCAAATATGTTGAAATGTAATTTTACTTTTTTGAATGAGATCAAATGACTTCCACATAACCAGGTATGGCCAATGGTTCAAGACAAGGATTTTTGGGAAAATCCATGTGTTTCTTCCAAGTGTTGAGGCTGCCAAGACAGTGTTTACGAATGATTTTGTGTTGTTCAATAAAGGGTACGTGAAATCAATGGGTGATGCAGTTGGAAAGAAAAGCTTACTGTGCGTTCCTCAAGAGACTCATGGAAGGATCAGACGTCTTCTTTCTGATCCTTTCTCAATGAATTCTTTATCAAAGTTTGTTCAGAAATTTGACAGCATGTTGAGTGGGAGGCTGGAGAAATTAGAAAACAGTGGGAAAAGTTTCAGGGTGCTTCAATTCAGTATGAAGGTAACGATTTTATTTCTATTGTACCTTGCATTGGACGTCTTTGTATAGGGTGGTTTAACAATTTGCAACCACTTTAAAAGTTTAAGTTGTTAGAGAGTGAAAAACTTCTTATGTTAGAGTAACATTGTCTCACGTGTATCCACTATTATTCCTTGTATTGGACACATTATACATTGTTTATTAATTCATCTTTATTTGAAATGAGATTTTACCAATAGTGTTCTTGCTCTGATACAGGTGGCCTTTGATGCAATGTGTGATATGCTGATGAGTGTCACAGATGGTTCCTTGCTTGAACAACTCGAGAAGGATGTCACAGCTATTTCTGATGCCATGTTATCATTTCCTGTCATGATTCCTGGCACAAGATATTACCAAGGCATGAAGGTAGGTCTACAACTAGCACTGTTTTCCCCTCCCATTTCTTGTCCTTTACTCCGAGATCCTGCGTAAAAGGTACAGGGTCTGTTCGAGCGGGCAAAACGGCAGATGGGGTGGGTGTGGGAAGAAGATTTCTTTGATAAGTATACTTTTTCTAGTATGGATATAAAAATTGACATTTTAGTCTAAAAGAAGTCATTTTAAACTTAAAAATTAATATGTTGACTTATCTGGTTCGAGTAAATTCATTGATAATTCGCTGTTAATCCTAAAAAATTATGCAGGCACGCAAAAGGCTAATGAAAAACTTGAAGGCAATGATCACTCGACGAAGGAATATTGGAAAAATATCTTCAGAGGACTTTCTGCAATCCATGTTGGATAGGGATTCATATCAACCCAATGAAAAGCTTGATGATGAAGAGATTTTGGATAATCTATTGACACTAATAGTTGCTGGACAGAGCACAACTGCATCTGCCATAATGTGGTGTGTCAAGTTCTTGGATGAGAATAAAGAAGTTCAAAATAGGCTTAGGGTGAGATTTCATGACAAATTCTTCTTATGCAATCAAAAAAATTATTCACCCTTCTAATAATCCCTTCTAGAACAATAAAACTAGCGACCTAATAATTTGATTATGATCCTACCAAAAATCATGGCTTCAGTGACAACTTTTTCAGTCGTTAGCGTAGGGAAAATTTATTTCACCGTTGATGATAATTTTAGTAATGGATGCTTTAGACATTCGACCAAGAAAACTTCCGACTTTGGCATTCATCAATCCTCGTTACTTTTAATTTCGATGATAAGATTCACCGTGGAGATGATTTTGACTCCAAATATCTTGCAGGAGGAACAATTATCAATTATGAGAAACAAACCAAAAGGAGCCTTGCTTACCCATGAAGATCTGAAGAACATGCCCTATGGTTCAAAGGTTAAATAACTTATTTCATCTCTCTCTCTCTCTCGTCTTTGGTGCTATATATGATATTTGGTTAAACAATTGTAGTTGGCATTTTTTAGGTTGTCAAAGAGACACTTAGAATGTCAAATGTCTTGTTATGGTACCCTCGAGTTGCACTTGGTGATTGCACTATTGAAGGCAAGTACACCCTCCTTTGGAACATTAATTCCAACTCTCCAAATGTTATGGAGGAGATAGAGATTCCTTATGCTATTGTCTCTCGATCATTCGGTTATTCTGATGGCAGGATTTCAGATAAAGAAAGGATGGCATGTGAATATTGATGCAACTCATATACATTATAACCCGGCTATATTTAAGGACCCTTTGAGCTTCAATCCTTCCAGATTTGATGTAATAAACTCTTTCTGTTGTTTAATTTCTCTTGTAAGGATGACAAGAAACAAATTAATTAAACAGCTAATAATGCTGTCATGTTGTATATCTTCAGGAAATGCAAAAGCCATACAGTTACATACCTTTCGGCTCAGGACCTCGAACTTGTTTGGGCATCAATATGGCGAAATTGACGATGCTGGTCTTCATATCCCGACTAACTAGTGGATACACGTGAGTTAACACTACTCTTCTCATCTAAAAACTTGAACCTGTTGGAGAGAAATTGAATTTTGTTAATTTCTGTCTTCGACGTGTCCCAAACCAATCTTATATTTGTTTCGAAGATCTCAACACATACAATGTTCATTTTCTTGGTTTTGATTTTCCTTTTGTGACCAAGCTTGTGCTATTTTTTTTTTGTTCTTGCGTAGGTGGACAGTTGATGATCAGGATCTTAGCTTGGAAAAGAAAGCACACATTCCTAGATTGAGAAGTGGATGCCCAATAACCTTAAAGTCCTTGAACAGAGGGAATATATGATCAATTTTGTTCCCATCTATATATGTAAATTTCTAGCAGCATCAATTTGTAGATGATGTTTACTTGATTTCCTAGTTAATAATTGTGTTGTATAATTGATTCTACTACGTTAATAAACTAAGTCCAGATTCAATAATTATTTTGAAAATGCAGACAGACTACATAGAACAACGTGGTATTTTTCTTAATTATGGATTCTCACTTGCTATAATGTTCGAATCTAAGTGGACTACGTTAAAAGAGTTTTATTTTAAAAGATGAATCTTATTAAGAATAGTAATCTAACTCTTTATAAGTTAGTCTATATTTTTATCTTTTTTCGATGTACGATTTTATCTCTTAACAACAGACCATTGCTAATCTTTATTGTCAATAGCAAAATTGGATCAACCAGGTAATAACTTCAAGGGATATGAGTTCTTCAAAATATGCAAGATGAGAAGCTCGGTTAGTAGCGGAGCTGGGAGGTTGATCATCGCACTCACTTTAATTTTCTAATAAAAGGTGTATTTTTAAGAATTAATTGAGTGAGTGTGTAGACCTTCATGTATGATTGTGTGAACCTCTTTACATATTTTAGTGCAACTCAATGTGTAATGCAATGATGAATTATAATTTACAAGATCAATCACTAAGCTCGAAACTGATTAACTTAGCACTTTATAGTTGTGTGATTAGTGAATATGGATGGTATCTTGCATGTTAACAAGTCAAAAGTCAAGTTACTGTGTGTTATTACGTCCATGTTTGACTCTCTTTAAATTAAAACTCCTTATTTCTCCTATTTATTTTCAGTTATATATTCACACAATAAAATATTTTACACATAAATCCAAATTTTTTTCTCACTTGTTAAACACAAATTGTCCAAAAGAGTCAACATTCAAAACATCATTATTGTTTCTACAAGAATATTGCACGTACGTTATCTTTGACACCTTTCATGATATTCCATCCTATGTGTTCAAAATCAAAAGTGTAGATGCAGTTATATGGAAGAGTGTAAATCTTGATATCAATCACAACATACATGTAGCATGATTGTTTCTACAATTTCTCTTTATAATGATAATCAAATATGGGCTACATTTGTGGGTCCGTACCTTTGAATTGTCACCTCGAGTAGGAAAATTGTGTTATAGCCCAGCCCAAACTTAAGATCAAACGGCTTTTCCTTCTTTACCAATACAATTTTGACCTAAAAACTAACATTACCTTAAAAAAAAAATTGGCCCACTGCCCACCTTAAAAGCACATACAAATTTAGAATATAGCCCACCCTACTATAAAGTTATTGGTCCATTACTATGGTCAAGGTTAACACCATTATAAAAAGCATCACTAAAACTTTTTTAAATCGATTATTATGAGATATGTGTAGCTTATGATACGCTAGTTGTTAGAAAGGCCACTAAAAATACAATCTACACGTAAATTTCATCGTCCGAAGTCAAGAAATTACGGAAATTAAAGGCCACACTAATAGATAATCACGTTGTAGAACGTGATTTAATTTCCTATCTTTTTTAAGTTGAAATCACTTAAAATATTACATGTGCATGCTAGACAATTTGAAAAATGTGTCGTCTTGCACTTTAGGGCGTCTTCAAGATATGTTTTCAAATGTCGCTGTATAATTACAACCCTTTTTTGCTTAATAGATACAAAACATCCATACTTTAGCACCTAACACAAGGCAAACGTCGAGCAACTTGAATTAAACATCCAGATCATAAATACCACTCGGATTTAAATTATTATTTTTAACAATATTGATGGAATCTCAATACTCAATAAAAGATAGCATTTGTTCTTGACTCGGACATGATCACGAAGTTGTAGCGAGGACCTCATATGGCCCATCTCTTCCTAAACTTTAGCTAGTACATTCCCACTTCGTACTCTAAACTTTCAAGTACCCGTGAGAAAGGGAAAAGTAAGAGTAATTTATTGGAAGACCAAGTCAATCTCTGCGGTAAAATGTTGGGGACAGACATCATAAGGCAAGAAACAGCATCATTGCTAACCGCATTATACGAGTAGAACACCAAAGAACTGATAAGATAAAATAGATAAAAATAAAAAGCATGCATTATTATGATTTTTTAATGGGTCACTTGAAAATTCTATTGTGCTCCTCATTGTGCGGTTTGTAAAAATCGTAATTTTAGATAGAGAAAAAGAATATTGCCTTTACTGCTCATCAACATGCCTTACTTTTTCTCTTTTTGGGTTTTCTGATTCTGACCCACCTCATATTGTTCTATGCCTTTACTAATATTGCTTGTCAACATGCATTATTGGAGCAACTACGATGAAAATTTTGTCTCTCTCTTTTTTTTTTTTATAATTTTAGAATTTATTACATAAATTTGTATAGTCGTCATTCTGCTTGGCTCGCACTCTAGTGCAATTTACCTCCAAATCATCAATATTATGTGGGTCTCACCTATCGCATAATTCGAGGTCGGCCCAGTGCTGTCAAAATTATTTCCTTTGCAATGAATCTTGAAATTTCATCTTAAATAGTCAACCCCGTTAAAAATAGAAATTTAAATTGTTTTGAGAACACTACTTTTTAGAATTCAAATGCTTGTTCGAATTTTTGAATCCTGAAGTCTTAAGACTCAATCTTGAAAAGTTAATCTTGTTAGTAGAATTAATTTAAGTCCTTGTATGTTTCGCAATATTTTCATCTTTAAAAGATCAAATTCCTCAAAAGATTAGAACAAATTAGAGTCGAGATAAATATTAAGTTATTGATTAATCATGTCATTTGTGACAATAGATCAACAAGCATTTTTATTGATATCATATTAGTCGTTCCTATCATAAGATCAGCACGAAGAAATTCACCATCAAAAAGATTAGTAGTTTGATACATTCGCATCTAAATCATGAATGAATGTTTAATTTGTGTCGAGTGTCATGATGTTCAATTATATCGAGAGTGATTATTTAGGAAGATGAGATTTGCGTCCGAATTTGCTAGTAAATTCATTGTACTAACATCTTTGACAAGACATAATTGGTTTAACTACCACAAAGGATTGTTATTTGCAACTTGAGCACGACTCTGTGGGAATACCAATTTTTGTTTTATTTTATAGTCAAGAATGTGACCATGTCAAGTAGAAATCCACTAGGAACTTTCAACCTAACTCGGGCCCACCATAATGTTTGACTTAATTAATCAATAAGTAAGTCGAACTTGCTTATGAATTATGTGTTCTATCTAAATATGTATTGATAATTGGAAATAATAGTCTTTTTCAAAATTTTGAATAAAAAATTATATAATTTAAACTATATATATTTACTTACAATTAAACTTGGCAAACATTCTCATGGGACGGTCTCTTACGGACCCCCAAACAAGATATTTCTATTTATTCTTCAATTAAGTAATCCTCAGTTGACACTTGTCAAGGCCCGTGGAATTTGGCAGAAGAAATTAGGCCAGAAATAATGTCCACTGTCTTGATTTGATTGATTCATTTAAATGTTGGTACACTCTCATAGTCCAAATACAATCTCTTTGAATGATAATTTGGAACAATTATTCCCATTGTACACTGTTGGATGGCAGCAGTGTTGTAAAAATTTAGTCATTCATGGAAAAAATATTATTATAATTAATGTATAAAAATTTATCAACTCATATGATATCAAAAAATTGTCAAACTTAATGTATATATAACGTGATTAAGGATGACAAAAAAATCTATCAAACTCGACACACGTAGGACCCTGCTCTTAACGAGATGAGAATTAATCGCTTAATCGTAGATTCAGGTTGGGGACGAGAAGGGGAACTTGTCCCAAGACAGGTACGAGTAACAAGTGCCTCGCCCAGCCCCATTTAATTTTCCTTTTTTATTTATTTATAAGAATTCAATATTTTTAACGAAAAACTACACAAATTTTCATTAGTTGTAATAAAACATGGCAACTCTGATTATTCAAGAAATATGACAAATAATAAAAACCTTAGTTTATCAAATATATTTGAATAATTTAACTTTAAAATAAATTAATAAAATTAATAAATATATTATTGTCTCACTTTAATGAATCAGGCAATAAAATAAATTATAAAAAATTGAATTACTTTTAAAAAAAGGTAAAAGGGCAAGGGCCCTGCCATGTTCAGTGCCATCCCATCTTAAACGGGTAACGAGACGGGTACGGAGTGTGAAATTACTCGACAGCGCGGGGCCCTACACCCTAGTTGAAATTTAGGAATATTTCTAGTATGAATTATGCGGAGGATGTCAGCTTTTTACAAGTGTGAGAGGTCATTGATTTTCAATCCATAGCGACTAGAAAAACACTATAGATATAGGGAAAAAAAAACAACAAAAAATTAATAGAAATTACACTTGGAATGTTTTCATTGAAAGAAGAAAAAAAAGACAAACAAGGTACTATCACGTTAAAATTCTGTAAAAAAAAAAAAATCATGTACATGTAGGTTTATTGTAGGGACTATGTCTCCCATTTTTTTTAATACTGTACATGGTGTCCTTACTTTAAAAAATTAAAAAAAAGGAAAGATATAAGCAACACGCACATAATTTTTGACTAAACAAGTAAAACTATCGAAAAAAAGAGACCAGCATTTTAATTTCATGTGAACAATCACCGTTTGATTTTAGACATATATGATCCTTGATAACTATTTTTATTCAAAAGATTGTTAGGAACGTATAAAATGATTTATTTGCTACTCATCTTTTCAAATAAGCAAAATACAAAATAAATATAAAAGTACGATGTAATATTTGCCTCTCATTTTGAAATACGCTAATAGAATGTTTAGAAGAAAACTTTCATCAAAAACCATATGTGCTAAAAAAAAGTAGTGACATAAGTGTGACTAAGAAAAAAAATGTAGATCTTTAATACAATTAAAAAGTGGCACAATAAATAAAGATTATGTTGACAATATAACCTCACTTTTGAAATAAAAGAACTTTTTTGATCAATTTTGCACTTTCAATCACACCATGTTGCATAGGCAATTTACAATTAAATAGGTACTCTTCGTCAGAAGAGAATATTGCACCCACAATATTAAAAATGTTGAGAAACATAAGTGCAGAGGTGTCAATTCGAATAGTTCGAATTTCATCGGTCTGTTAACATATGAGCCCGGTAACGATTAGCGTGAAAAAAATCCGCCCATTACGATTTCCGAGCCGATTCCGAGTCGGCCCACGAATTTTGGATTACAATCCAGGTCTGCCCGCTGACCCATTCGAGTCGAGCCCATGTGAGTCATGGGTCGCAATTTGTTCCGGTTTGACCGTATGATTGTATAAATAAAATATAAAAATATAGAATTTTTTATATTTATAGCAAAAAATANNAAATTATAAAAATATAGAATTTTTTATATTTATAGCAAAAAATACATTTTTATTTTTTGTTAAATGTAAACTAAGAATTGAACAAAATGATAAATTCATATTTATACCAAGAAATGTTTACATAGAATTCAAATTTAATGTTACATGAATTATTTATAACTTTACAAAGTTAAATACTTAAATTTAACTTAAACAAATAACAACTAAATGCATTTCTAATTACTAATCAAATATTTATAGTATAAGTACATTCTTATTAGGTTGGCACCTACTTTTATTATAATTTATAGTTTAAATACATCCCAACTAGGTTAGCACCTACTTAACTCTTAACTATAATTTAGTTGTTCAAAAAATATATATTTGTTTCCCAATCAATCTTCAGGAATTGTAAGATTTTTGAAATTTTCAGCAACATCATCAATAATTTTATCTTGCATCTTTCGATCTGCAAATATCCAATCTTTCATGCATATGAGAGCTTCCAAAAATATCTTCTTTAAGTTCAAATCTTCTTTCGTCCAATACCTTGTTACCTGCACTAAAAGCAGACTCAAATGCCACTGTCTAGACTGAATATGTTAGTATATCTCGTGCCATTTTAGATAATACAGTGTATGACCGCTCATTTTATTTCCACCATCGTAATATTTCTAAATTATAAACTTCATTTTCAGGCTATCTGCAGCAAACTAGTGGGGCCTGGGAGAGAGATTTTTTTCAAAATTTTTTAATTTTTTTTTCATGGGCCAGCAGGTTAACTCCGGCCCGTGAAGGTGCAACCCGTGAAGCCCGTGAGTCACGCCTCCTTGACCCGTGAACCTCCAGCTCGGTCACAAGTCGGCCCGCGATCCTGGGTCGATCCGGGCTGATTTTTACGGGTCTGACCGACCCGTCTGTCGACACCTCTACATAAGTGCCACACTTATGAAAATGATGGAGAATCCTTTAGAGGAATTCATCCATATTTCTATGGTTTTTTATTTTTTCTCTCTGTGCATGTGGAAATTTTATTTATATTTACTTACAAATCGAAGAAGTAATCGGTTAATTTCACAAACGATTATTGAAGTTATCTAAAAATCATAAAATGGTCACTAATGTTTAAAATTTACGAAACAATCACTGAAGTTTAAATTTCTTTTACAAACGGTCACTGAATTTTTAAATTTTTTGGGCGAGTTTTGCGGCGATTTTTCGATAACTTTCGACCACCAAAATCGTCGAATTTGGATACCGTTGGAAAGCCCATAATGTCTTCTTCAATTACCACCAAAAATCTCCCCATAACTCTAAGGGATTCGGTCTGCATATAACCACGAAGTCGGCTACTAAAAAATCTGAAAATCTGCCCAGATTTTCAACCAGATTTTCAAAAATTTTGGACGAGTTTGCGGCAATTTTTCAGCTACTTTCGACCACCAATATCGTCGATTTCGAATACCGTTGGAAAGTCCACAATGTCATATTCAATTATCACGAAAAATCTCCCCATAACTCAAAGAGATTCGGCTGGAATAAACTCACGAAGTCAGCTACCAAAAAAATCTGAAAATCTGCCATTTTGGGTAGCTGACTTCGTGGGTTTATTCCGACCGAATCCGTTAGAGTTATGGGGAGATGTTTTATAGTAATTGAAGATGACATTGTGGACTTTTCAACGGTAACCGAAATCGACGATATTGGTGATCGAAAGTTGCCTGAAAATTGCCGCAAACTCGCCCAAAAAATCTGAAAATCTGGGCAGATTTCAAATTTTTCGGTAGCCGAATTCGTGGGTATATGCCGGTCGAATCCCTTGGATTTATGGGGAGATTTTTGGTGATAATTGAAGAGGACATTATGGGTTTTCCAACGGTATCCAAATCCGACAGTCTTGGTGGTCGAAAGTTTCCGAAAAATCGCTGCAAAACTCGCCCAAAAAATTTGAAATTTCAGTGACCGTTTGTGAAATAAATTTAAATTTCAGTGACCGTTTCTGCAAGTTTTAANTAGTGTGTCTGAGTGTTATGAAGTTGCTTACATTTAGGGATAGTGAAGTCATTGTGAAAGAAAAGAGCTGTGATGTGAGAGTGCTTTCAATAGCTCTGATATCACGAAAAAAAAAAATTAAAAAAGAGAACTTTAAAATGAATAAAAGACTGTTTATAACTTTAAAATGAATAAAAAAAGTGCCCCATCCCCCTCTCCCCCTATTGTGAGGGGGTTGTACACCATGCTGTCTTCTAGCATGGTTCTATTTTTCAGGATTGTGTTGTTAGTTCATGCAAGATCTCTCATCTTGTTGGATTATACTTTGATTTGAATTTATTGATAACAAGTCATTTTGATTATTCATAATGTCTCCACTAATTTTGAAATTATTGTAAGGATTCACAACCTTTCACTTCAACATCTTTTGGTCTTCTTATCACTCCTTCAATCTTGATATTTACCAAGTTGTGTGACATAGCTAACACGGAGTACCTATATAGTCCAAATACAGTAACAAGAAAAGACTTTTAAAATTTATCCAGGCATCTACTCCTCTCTAGGCTTATACCATACTAAAAATATTGTCTAGAGAGGAGTAGATGCCTGGATAAATTTTAAAAGTCTTTTCTTGTTACTGTATTTGGACTATATAGGTACTCCGTGTTAGCTATGTCACACAACTTGGTAAATATCAAGATTGAAGGAGTGATAAGAAGACCAAAAGATGTTGAAGTGAAAGGTTGTGAATCCTTACAATAATTTCAAAATTAGTGGAGACATTATGAATAATCAAAATGACTTGTTATCAATAAATTCAAATCAAAGTATAATCCAACAAGATGAGAGATCTTGCATGAACTAACAACACAATCCTGAAAAATAGAACCATGCTAGAAGACAGCATGGTGTACAACCCCCTCACAATAGGGGGAGAGGGGGATGGGGCACTTTTTTTATTCATTTTAAAGTTATAAACAGTCTTTTATTCATTTTAAAGTTCTCTTTTTTAATTTTTTTTTTTCGTGATATCAGAGCTATTGAAAGCACTCTCACATCACAGCTCTTTTCTTTCACAATGACTTCACTATCCCTAAATGTAAGCAACTTCATAACACTCAGACACACTAATCAATTACCTCCTATGGCATGAACAAGCTTTAGTTCTTACAGAAAGCTAAGAATTGGCAGGTTGTCTCACCAATGAAGACCATGCCCCCTTCAAATACATCACCCCAAATCCAAACATCAACACAGAAACAAAAAATTTCATACAAAAATTAACAAATTAGTTCGTTACTTAATGAAAGTCCAATCATTTCCTTTGTGGGTGGATCATCGGAACACTATGAAGAAATCCTCAGACTAGTTATGACTTAGACACATACCATGCAATATGGGAAGTATTTAAAAATCCATATAGTAAGAACGTGAATTCATACTAGGAGAACATGAGATATATCTTCGCAAGGATAACGATAAAAATCATTGTCAACTTCTTCAGAATACAATTGTCCATAGCAGCTTTCAATTTTTTTGAACCAAAATGTGCCTTCGGTCTCAAGCTCCTTGTTGGGTTTTGATACCAAATAAATTCTGGACAATGACGTTAAATCAAAATTATTCAATTGGTATCGATCAAATGACTGAACTAAAATATTGACACCTTAATAGAACACCCAAACCTAGAACTATTTGGACCATTGGAGGTAACCTAATTTAATTAGAGCTGCTCATGCCCATTTTTCCATTTGTTGTATTGCTTATAAGTGTTGACACATGTATTGATTTGAACTTGCTTTCTATACCTAATGTACCCTATATATTTGCTGTCTCATTTTTGTGATGTTCACGTGTTATTCCTTCCTCAAAAAGAGAGAAATCGATTCCTTCTTCCATTTTCTCTTTCATTCCGTTTGTCTTCTTCATTTTGCCTTTGTGGCTGCTTGAGTGGATTCTTTTGTGGCTGTAATAATATCATCACTTGTGTCCTTTGTGGGCGCAACCATAGCAATCGAAGTGTGGAAGAATAGTTGTTGTTCTTAGGTCATTAATTGAGGTGGTCAATTTTGATTGGATTGATAAACTGAGACTAGATCCCATGAATTAAAGATCAATTTCACTAACGATTCGTATTAGAGCTTGTCGGGGGTGAGAAATCTATTATTTTCGACCAAAAACTAGGTAGAAGCGACCAGAAACGAAGCAGAAAATTGAAGTGAAATCAGCCATTTTTATTCTTCAAGCTACCGGATTTGTTTACTTGAATTCCGGCCAAACCAAAAGGCTATTGAGGAAATGGAGGTCTGAACCTCGATCAGCAGGTGGAGGTGCTCCTGGGTCGACTACGCGCGTCGGGAGATTTCAGACGACTGTTTCTTCAGGCAGAATTTTTCCAATATGATTTCTAATCATTTGGTATTGTTAGTTTTCTGTTTCGGGTTATATAGTGAAATTTGGACGATTTTGACCTTGCACGTTCGAGATTTGATTTTTGCTCAATTGGTTGCCCCAATTGCTGGAGACTTTAGGAAAAATAGTGGTAACTCTAAAGTGATAAATTTGCATATCTTGATATTTACGAACTCGAATTGGTCCGCTCTGATATAATGGTTTATCCCAATTTAAATTTCAACATTAACACGTCATTGTGTGGGGGTGACATTATGATTGGGGTTACCGTGTGGGGTTACATTGCTTGTGCTAGAAATTTAGAAATTATTTGCTCTATTTGAAGAGTTGATTTTGATTGCAAGTTGGTAATTATTTTTGTACTTTAACTTTGGTTTAGTCACCGTGTGAGACTACATTGCGTGACGATTTGAATTCTATTAGAACACCTAAACTTGACCCATTTGAACATTTCCTTGATACAGAGATCTTGAGTCTCATGAAATTTTGGAAATTTAGAACTGTGTATATTGCAGTTTTATGATTACTTTATGTGATCTATTTGTAAACTTTGGTTGTTCTTCTTTTTTTTTTTTTTTCAAAATTTCTTCACATTTTGAAATTAGAATTTTCAATGGGAAATGAAAATTTTCAATTTGGAAACAAAAGATGAAAATGAATTTGGTTCAACAAAAAGTTTCAAAAGTCATAAATGAAAAATTTCCTACAAATTTGACAGAAACACAAAAAGATGAATATGATGAACTTGCTTACATTTCAATTATTTTATACCTAGCAGACACTGTTTTGAGAAAAGTTGAAAAACTTAATTCTACAAAAGAATTTTGACAAAATTTGGAGGACTTATATTTGCTTAATTCTACTCCTAATAAGTTGTACTTGTTTAAAATATTTTTCAATTTTAAAATGGATTCTTCAAATAATCTTGATGACATTTGGATATTTTCAACAAATTTGTTCAAAATATTGTTAATTGTGATGAGAAGGTGTTTGAAACGTATATGGCCATTATTTTATTTAATTCTGTGTCTGATTTATAGAGAGAGGTTAATAATACAATTAAGTATGATAAAGACACTTTAACACTTGAGATTATCGTAGATTTCTTGGGAGTAAGGAGATAAAGATTAAGGCTAAAAAAGAGAATAAGAGAAGTGGTAAGTTACATATGATGATGAGTAGAATGAATTTTAAGTAGATAAAACTCAAGACAATAATTATTCGAGCAGTGACTTGAGTGATGAGTGTGGTAAGAAAAGCGGCAAGAGATGGGACAAGTTTAGTGATAGACGGTGTTATAATTGTGACAATATTGGACATTTTATTATGGACTGTCCAGATAAGAAGGATTAGTAGAAGGGTAAGATAAATGTGGTTATATGGTCGAGTGATGACCGTAGTGAGGTTTATTGAGGGTAAATTTAATTACTGCGTGTGCGTAATCTTTTATGCATGCGTGTGATTGATTAATTCCGTTGCATGGTTATATGTTGCATTTCAATGTGTTTGATATTTGCATTTTCATGAGTTTGAGAGAAGTTTAATTATTTGGTGTAATTGTTTGTATGTATAGTGGGTTGAGATGCATTAGTAGTATGTGTGTTGAATGTCTATTGGTAATCTCGAGTATAGATGTTTAGGGGTACGTTGGTGGTTTGTACCTGGGATGTGGAGTGTGACATTAGGATCACGAGTGGAGAGGTCTTTAAATGTTGGAGAGTGTGAGAGAGACACTTCGATCACTTCTGTTAGGTGAAGACCCATTGTCTACTTAGAGTGGTAGAAGTGATGTAGTGATAAATGATTATTCTAATGACTTAGGATCTATAGAGATTTACCTAGAACAAATATTGTATGTGATTAGGGTTCGAAACACGAGGTAAAGTCTTTTATTGATTGCCTTGATTATGCAAGTATTAACTTTGTGTCTTGATTGCTTATATGATTGGATATCAAGGTGAAAATTTGTTGAGTTTTGATACCAAATGACTGAATAAAAATATTGACACCTCAATGGAACAACACAAACCTAGAACTATTTAGACCATTCGAGGTAGCCTAATTTAGTTAGAGTTGCTCGTAACCCATTTCCCCACTTGTTGGACGGCTTATATGTAACGACCCGGGTCTCTATACCCAAGTCGTTAACTTACGTACTATCCACTTTTTGTGGGCCTATGCCCATTTACCCACTCACGAATTTCTATCGCATCCCCTGAACTTAAATATCTCATTAGGCAGATGTCTTGAATTCGAATCTTGGAAGACGCGATAGAAAGCCGTATTCAACTTAAGTCTTTCATTAGGTAAATATCTTGAATTCGAATCCTGAAAGTGGCGATAGAAAGTCGTGAAGGGTAAGTGGACATATGCCCACCCAAAGCGGACAGTAGGTAAGCTAACGATTTGGGTATAGAGACCTAGGTCGTTATAAAAAATGCGTGTCCAATTGGTACTGAGATTCAACTTAAGTATATCATTAAGCAAAAGTTTTGGGTTCGAATTTTGGGGAACTCGATAAAAAGTCGTAAGAGGGTAAGTAAGCATAGGCTCATCCAAAGTGGCGTAAGCTAACTATTTTGGTATAGAGACCCGGGCCGTTATAGAAAAATGCACGTTTTTTGTAATGACCCGAATCTCTATACCCAACTTGTCCAATTGATACCAATATTTAATTTAAGCCCCTGTTTGGTACACAGTCTCCCAAAATACATGCTTTCAAAACTCATTTTCAATCACACATTTTTCAATAAAATAATATTTTTCATCACATCAATAAATTTTTCTTACTTTTTAACCACATATTTCTCATCATATCACTATTTAAAATACATTCTTTCCTAAATAATATCTATCAAACACACCCTAGTCTCTCATTAGACAGAGGTTTTGAGTTCGAATTCTGGAGAATGCGATATAAAGCCATGAGGAGTTAAGTAGGCATAGGCTCATCTAAAGCGAATAGTATGTAAGTTAACGACTTGAATATAGAGACCCGAATTGTTACATTATAAGTGTTGGCACATGTATTGATTTGGACTTGCTTTCTATACCTAATGTACCCTATATATTTGCTACCCCATTTTTGTGATGTTTATGTATGTTATTCCTTCCTAAAAAAGAGAGAAATCGGCTACTTCTTCCATTGTCTCTTTCGTGCAGTTTTTCTTCTTCCTTTTGCCTTTGTGGTACCTTGAGTAGGTACCTTTGTGGTTGTAATAACACCGTCACTTTGTGTCTTTTGTGGGCACAACCATAGCAACTGAAGTGTGGGATAATAGTTGTAGTTCTTGGGTCCTTAATTGAGGTGGTCAATTTCTGTTGGATTGATAAACTGAGCTCGGATTCCATGAATCAAAAATCAATTTCAATTACACTCCTAGCACAATTTGCACGAGGATGTTAGTAATGTCATACAACTTGGCAACAGAAATGATGATAATTATAGAAGGAGTTGTAAGGAGATCAAAAGATCTTAAAATGATAAGGTTGTGAATCCTCACAATAATTTCAAAATCAGTGGAGATATTTTGAGCAATGAAGAAAATTTGGTATCAATAAATTCAAATCAAATGATAGTCCAATAAGATGAGAAGATCTTGTATGAACTAACAGTACAATCCTGAAAAATAATGTATTTAATCAAAACTAAGTCAAAGTGATTGGTATAATCAATCGAGCAACGGATCCTACATAAATATAAGGTTGTTTATTTGTTATTTCATAGTCGTAAATACTAGTCATAAAAATGATGGAGAGTTGTCAATCTTATTTCAATATAAATGGGAATCAATGTGTGGTACGTACTCGTGGTCCATTGTCATAATTCAATAAAAGTGATAAATAGACTTTTATTATTTTTAAAATTTTCTTGTTTGATTTTTTCTTCTTCTACTAAATTTTGTCTTTTTAAAATTGAATTTAATTTAACGTATAGCATATGGATTGTTCGGTGATAAGAAGTGAATGATATTATTCGACATATTATTAGACCTTACAAGTACTGAATAGTACTTTATCCATATGAAAGAGGAAAACAGCTAATAATTTGATTCGATGAAGAAGAAACACTGTTTTCAGCCAAAAACTTTTGGAATATTTCAATAATTAGTGGTAGACAGTTTGATGGTGAAATCTAGTTGGTCATTTCACGCCAATGAAGACTGAAGAGGGAACCAATTTCAAGTTCAATAGTGCTCCTAGTTGACATAATAGAGACACTTCTTTAATTTAACACCACATAATTTTTTACTTTAACTACAAGGGTAAATTTGATTGGGACGGTGTGACTCGTCTCTTCTAAAGTAATTTTTTTTATGAAATGTTAAAGTTGATGGGATGTCAAGCTCGAAATAAGCCATCTCAACATTACATACAACTTACACTATCTTAGAACCACCTTGGTACTAGCGACTTAAAACTTCACCTAAAATCAAGTTTTGTCATTAAAGATTTACTTGCAGCATCTTATTTAACGAATGAATTTCATCTTGTTTTAAGTTATTTCAGATTATAGTTAACTAAAGATTAATTCAAATTAACGTGTGGCTCGTCTCTCCCAAAGAAAAAAAAAAGACTTTTAAAAATTTGTTAAAAGTTGATGGCATGTCTAGCCCTACATGAATCGTGACACTGAGCTACCTTACAATCAGCCTGATAGAAGCAACATTACCCTTCACTTGAAATCAAGTTTTGATGTTAAAGATTTACTTGCGGCATCTTATTTAACTAATGTATTTCAACTTCTTCTTCTTCTTCTTCTTCTTTTTATTTAATTTCAAATTATAGTTAATAAAGATTAATTCAAATAAATATTGTAATGCACGAGAATTTGTACAATTTTCTTGTATATGAGTTATAAAAAGAATGACGATTGTTATAAAATTAAGAGTTACAACAATAATAATAATAATAATAATAATAATAATAATAATAATAATTAGTCAAAAAAATCTTGCTTATAAACTGGCTGTTAAAAAATATGGGTCATGGATCGTTCATGTGGGGTGACTCAACCTACGAGATATTAAAATGATTGAAGGGAATGATTTAAACTAGAAATTGAAAACATATAATCACCCTTAACTCCCATACAACCTTCAATAGTTATTGAATAGAAAAAGAAAGATAAAAGATTGTAAGAGAATGGTGAAATTCGGATGTGAAAATACACCAAAATTTGAAATGCCATAAAATCACTATTTTAGCATGAAAACTCACAAAATAAGGCACTTCGACTGTGGCTAATAATTCACTTCCATTGTGATCGGGATTGGAACCTGGAATGCAAGAAAATCATAGATTTGAAATTTTGGAAAATTTGATGATTGAACCATTCAAAAGATCTTGAAATTTATCATTTCAAATAAGGATTCTTGACCTACAATTTATGATTATGCATGCCGCAAATTCTAACACTCGCAAAATATTATGCTTTACCATTTTTTCATTGTTCAAATACTTGTTAGTGTCAAACTTACTTTTAGATATTGTATGTTTTCAATTTCCTCTACGGTTAATAACACAAAGCAATTCAATTGTAAAGGATTTGGATTTAAAGTTAAAACTATTAAAGAAAATAAACTATTGCATTGTCAATAATTGAATGTTTGCTTGAGCTCACGAATTGGATCTCTCCGTCGAAGTGTGTAGATGCCGTTAAGGTCGTCCAGGCTCCTGTCATCCATGCCCAAAAGTTGGATTGCCGGTATGTATTACCAATATAGATTCGTCTTTTTCTGCTTTAAAATGTAGTTTGGTTAGTCGTGTGATAATTGTGTTGTCCATACGCTTGCTAGAAACACTATTTTGGTTTTTACTCACACAAAATAGATTGGGGGTCTCCAATACTCATTTTCGGTGTGGTCAATTGGCTAATATTAATAATAATTAGCCTTGGTTGCTTTCAAAGAAAAAAAAATTGTTGTACACACACCTAAAGTTTCTCTAGAAAAACCTTCACTGAAATAATGGCATCTTCAAACTTATCTATATAAAGGAATACTAACCAAAGCTTTCTCAAATCTCAAAAGCTTTTTATCACCATGGATCTTGAGAAAGTCTTCCACATGAAGGGCGGGCGAGGCGAGACAAGCTATTCCAAAAACTCTGCACTTCAGGTCTCTCTCTCTCTATCTCTCTCTCTCTCTCTCTCTCTCTCTCTCTCACACACACACACACACACACACATTTTTCTTTTCTTTTCTTTTTATCCGGTTCATAGGATAAAAAGTGATAACAAGAATACAAGATCCTGCTAATATATTCCATCCGGATAAACCCTCAGTGACATATTTGATAAAATTGATAGGACGATGATGTTACAGGACTTGAAAGATAAGTCATTATTATTGTACTGCTTAATCTTGTTCACTGCCGAATGCCCCTCAATTATACTATTTAATTATGTCTAATATTACATGCTAAACGTGCCCTCGATTTTTTTGACAGAAAAGAGCTGCTGACAAAGTGAACCACATAACCCTAGAGGCCATAGAAGAAATGTTTCTGGAATCAAAGCCAAAGAGCTTAGGCATAGCTGACTTGGGTTGTTCATCAGGGCCTAATAGTTTATCGAACATAAAAGAACTTGTAAATGCTATAGAAAGGGAAAGTCGTAAGCTTCTCGAACGGGCACCTGAGTTTCGTGTCTATCTGAATGATCTACCAACAAATGATTTCAACACAATCTTTCAAGCAATACCAGATTTGTACAGGGAGCTTAAGAAAGGAAGAAATCATGGGAGTCCAATATCTATTTATATAGCAGGTTATCCTGGCACGTTTTATGGGAGACTTTTTCCAGACAAGTGCTTGCATTTCATATATTCCTCCAACAGTTTGCACTGGCTTTCCAGGGTTAGTGTCTCTTATCTACACCTCCGAATAAAGAAATGGAATTATCCATCTATGTGGTAGTCAGGCTATTATCAAAATGTCCAATAAATAAAAATACATCATAATTTCATTAGATAATGTAGCAGTAGTGATCCTACTACCAAATAGAACAGAGACGATCATGAATAACATTACTCTTATTTAAGAAAATTGGGAAAAAGATTGAAATGGTGTTCAAGTTTGTTATCCTATTCAACTTTTTATTGCATAAACAAAATTATTGAAGTTACTGAAATAACTTTTTCCATAGTTGAAACGTATTTCTATGCATAGATTAGAGAAAAATTCATGTCCACGTCTAGTAGAGCGGATTAGACCAAATAGCATTAAGTATTAACTAGAAAAATTAAAATGTTATTGTCTAATAAAGTATAATATTTCATGTCAAACATACATTCTAGAACGGTTCAAGCGGCCATTTTCTTATTTTACTGAAAACTATGGATTATTTTAGTTCAGTTTTGTAAGTTTGGGGTTTGTGTTGTATATTATTATTTAATCTAGGATTAATGCACATTTTATACTTTAATATTTTTCTCAGACATTCTTAATTGAATCAACAGAGAGAATTTAAAGTTTTCCAATCCTTCTCTTTATGTTCGTTTTTGCTACACATTTTTTGCATCGAATCCCCACAAAATATCAATATATTTCTTCTATAATTTAAGCCTCATAATCTGAAAAATCAACATTTCTGTAGGTCCCTCCAGGTATATATAATGAGCAGGGAGATACAATAAACAGAAAAAGCATATACATATCCGAAAACAGTCCTCCACAAGTAGCCCGAGCATACTTCGAACAGTTCAAACAGGACTTCTCATTGTTCCTTCAATCACGGTCGGAAGAAGTAGTTGTCGGAGGACGAATGGTGCTGATATTATTGGGAAGAAATGGTCCAAATTATGTCGATAGAGGCACTGCATTTTTATGGGAAATTCTCTACAGATCTTTAGCCACCCTGGTTAGTAAGGTAAAGTGCTAAGTGTTACTCTTTTTTCCTTTTTCTTGAACCATTTGCGGAGTTGAGTATTTATTTATACCATAGAAAAAGTACAAGTACCTTACGAGACGATATAAAGGAGAAATAAAAAAATGTACGTTATAGTTAGTAAGACTCAATTAACCTCAAGTAAAAGTCTAAAGAGGCAACACATAAAGTTCAAGAATTCTAGTTTGCCAATTTATGAAAATTGTGCACTTATCAAGCCTATGATGAAAAGACGATTTTCGGTTGTAAGCAAGCTAAATATGTACTAGTATATAATTTCTTAAAACTTTTAGAAGTGGTGGTTCAAAGAACATTTTGCATCTTGTGGATGTAAATTAGTGTTCTAAACACGATTGTTTGATTAATTGTGGTGTTTTATTAGGGAGAAATTCAGGAAGAAAAGTTGGATTCTTATGAGGTACATTTTTATGCACCATCCAATGAAGAACTCGAAGATGAAATAAGGAAAGAGGGTTCTTTCAAACTGGACAGATTTGAGATGTTTGAGATAGAGAAGGATACTGGTAATAGTTCAACAAGCTACGGAAAGGCTGTGGCCATGACAGTTAGGTCCATCCAAGAATCAATGATTTCCCACCATTTTGGAGAGGCCATCTTGGACAATTTGTTCGAAGAATACGGGAGATTGGTCGACGAAGAAATGGCTAAAGAAGATATTAGGTCTATTTCTTTTGTTCTGGTTCTTCAAAAATTATGATATGTACAAAGTAATATAATTAGATGGACCAGAATCCAGTTGGTTCAATTTGTTTAAATTGAAAAAATTGGTGCTACTTTGATCTCTGTACAAAACTAGTTATACCATTTATGTATTGCCTTAATCTTGATGATTTTCGACTTGATAGTGCGGTTACAAGACATGGTTTCGTGGTTCCTTTTTCTTTTTCTTTTTTTTTTCTTTCTTTATTTAAGATATGTTAAGGAAATGAAAATTGTATTTTTCGGCAAAATATGTAAAAACTTTTCTTTTTTTTTTTTTTGTGAGAAGCCACTTAAGGATGAGCATTGGCCCCTACCTATATGTGTAATGTGTATATACAAGGATTTTAAGAACAAAAGAAGGACCCCTGCCTACGTGTGCACCAACCAAGAATTGAAAGAACCAAAGGGGGGGAATATTCAACCTTATCTTGAAGTATTAACCCCAATGCAAAGTGAGCTAATAATCATAAAGTTTTTAAGTTTTTACTTTTGTCCCAATTCACTTTGTAGAAACATTGAACAAATGTTTTGTTCTCTAATTTAATGTACAAGCAACAAGAGAATTGGTCGAGTAATTGTCTTTCGTTGTTGACTATTAATTCGTCTCTAATCTTGCACACTAATGGAAAATTTCAATTCATTTTCCTAGTTACTCGGTGATGTTGACTTGATGCAAATTAAGTGTTGACTGAAAGCAAATTAAGTAATGCTTCTGAATTTAATAAAAAAATATGTTCAAACACAAAATCGAATTGAAATTGTTTTTCGAAACTGTTGAATTGCATCTATGTCAACCCATCAAAGTTTCGGTATTAAAATGAATCAACTTTTACGAAATGGTACGACTTAGGCTTCAATTATTAAAACCTTTTAAAACAGTTCCAAAACTTATACCCCCACCCCACCCACAAAAAAAAAAAACTATCTGAAAGTGAAATGCAATTAAAATTAAATCCAAACCAATTAGACGCAACCACCCAGTTAAAGCCAACCCAATATCGAGGCATGATATTTAACAAGTTGAAAGTACGAAGTATTGAGGCATAAATAGTTAAATAAATAGGAAAATTTGTATAATGGTGAAAGGAATAAGTTGGGCCATCAATTAGTTATGTTAAACCTTTTCTGATGAGGCTCCAGGTAACGGCACGTAGCAGTCAACTAGCAAACTCAATCAAGCCTACCCTCCACGTCACTGTCCTACCCGATAAAGTTGAGGCCACGTATTGAATTAGCCGAAGTGATGCATCACCTCAGTCGAGGTGTGCGATGAAGAGATCGATTCTCTATAGCCTAGGCGAAGTGCTATAACCTACTACAAAGTGAATTCGCTACAATTAACCTTTTTATTGGGAGAAGACATCTCCACTTCACATTTTCCAAGAGATTTTTCATAGAAGATCTTCATATAATTGATTGATGAGATATCTCTTTAATAGTTATCTAAACGGTCAACTTGTCAGTCTACTTTTCAGATGTCGTACATAAACTATAAGGTGACTACTTTTCAAAAATATTAAATACCCCTCAACATATGATTAATAGAGTGATACTTAGAAGGAGACGCCTCAATCGCCAAGATGAGACCACATGTATTTTTATCTAACAGTAGTCATTCATTATTTTCTACTATGAAATCTTAAACTAAATGTCATTTGAAGATAATACAATTTTTCATACTCAACTATAACATTGCTATCTCATTTTGTTATCTTGTGAACCCCCAGTGTCCAAATATTAATGTGGCTCGCATCTTTCGATCATCTCACCCAAATATACTCATACAAGTGACTGACTTGATCGTTAGAGTATATGCGGCTGCCTACGCCATCATCGGAAAAGGCCACGTGCTATTAATTATTTGTTCAAGCATATAGGAAACTATCTACATGGACATGAGTGAAGTCAAAATATATTGACCATGTTATTCATGCAGAAACCGAGATCAACAAGTTAGATATAACTTTTATTGTTGTTGATGTGATATCATGGTTTTTATTACAAATTTAATCTAAAATTTCATACAATCATTTATTCATAAACAGAAACTAAAATTAACTTGTAGGATATTAAAATAAGTAATTCGAAATACTTCAAACATATCAGAATTCATAATCTCTCTTTAAGATGATTTTTCCATCTCTAGAACTCAAGGTTATGAGCAATTATTTCACAGGATAGAACAAAGTTCCTACGGGAGTAGCAGCTCAATACCAAAGAAACCACTGAACACGACTTCGGCCTTTTATCACTGAACTTTGACACGAACGTTGACTGAAATTTTTATGCAAAATGATAGATTTTTTGAAAGAAAAATGGAGGGAATAAATCAATTTGGTTGTGTAAAAATATTTGATGAAATACCATATTTACAGCTTCTGGAATTAAAAGACATAAGCTTTCAAATATAAATTAAAGTTCATTTAAATTTCTTCTTTCTATTTCCTTTCGAGAATGAAGATGCAATTTCTTTATGTTAGGTATTTAATGTAATTGACAAGTCTGTTAAAAAGGACTAAAGTTGATATGTTTTAAAAAGTCAATGAGTAGTGTTCAATTAGTAAAAGTTATGATATTTTAGGTCTAGGGTTCGAGAATAGGAAAGAAGGAAAAATGGCGCGAATTTTCCCCAGACTGTTGCCAAGATTTGGCTCGAGCGTTAGAAACAGAAACTTCTTCGCTCGACTGTCGCCTAACCTTAACTCGAGCGACAACCCGTCGCTCACCCTCCGCTCAAGTGATAGTGTCATCCAAAAAAATTTTATTTCGTTTTTTAAAGGCTTTTTATCCGGTCTATTCATTCCCCAACCTATATATAAATATCCAAACGCCACAGAATAGTTTCATATGGTTGATCATTGAGCAAACATTTAGTTTTTCATATTCTTTTCATCCTTTTGAGATTTCAACCTTCAACCTTCATTGTGAACTATTCTTGGCGGTAAGAAAAACATCATATCCAAATACCAAAACGCTGCTTCCTTCATATCTGTCAAAGTTTCTGAAGATTAGGGAAAGGTAACTGGAGTTCCAGTCGTTGAAGAGCGTAGTGTTCTTTGTACATCCACAGGAGATAGACTATTTCACAAAGTTATGAGCGCAATCCAAGAGAGCTTTGAAAATTGCAGCTGGGAGTTGGTGCAGGAGCACAGAATTCAGGAGAGCTGTTGAAATTGCAGTCAGGAGATCAAATAGTACGTGTTGTCGTCTAGTCTGGTAGACTGTAAGTTACAAATCGTTTATAGTGGATTGTTGACTGGCAAAGTATCCGAAATTTTTACTCAATTGGGTTTCTCCGTGATCAATTTTGTGTTATTTATTGCTTTCATAATTACGGTAATTCAATATATGAAAATATGAATTGCATGATTAACCATCTAAAATATAATTAATAGCGACTTATTACTATTTAATTGTTAAGTAATTTTAATTCCGCATAATCACTTTTCACTTCCCTCTAAGTATTGTTAGGGTCGAATTACATATTTTCAATTGGTATCATAGCCTTAATTCGATTCATGGCCCTTAATAAATTCTAGACGAGTCAATCATTTTCTGTGTCTCCCTTTTTCGACGGAAACAACTATGCTTATTGAAAAGTTCGAATGAGAGTCTTCCTTAAGGTTTTGAATAAACGTATTTGGATTAGCGTTCAAACTGGGTGGACTTCACCTTCAACTACTGTTGTTGATGTAGTTACACCCACTGATATTTCATTATGGACTAAAGATGACTTAGATAAGTGTAACTGGAACAGTAAGGGCATTTATGCCCTGTTCATGGTTGTGTCTACTGAAGAGTTTAGGAGAGTTTCGATGTGTGGGACTGCTAAGGAAGTTTGGGACATTTTAGAAACCACATATGAGGGAACTAAAACGGTTAAAAATTCTAAACTGCAGATGTTAACCTCTAGGTTTGAAGAAATTAGAATGAAGGACAATGAATCGTTCGATGAATTTTATGTGAAGATGAATGACATAATTAATTTGAGTTTTAACCTGGGTGAGAAGATTCCTGAGTCCAAGATCGTTAAAAAAGTCCTTAGATCCCTACCTGAAAGGTTTAGACATAAAGTCAACGCAATTGAAGAAAGCAAGAACTTAGATGCAGTTAAGATATAAGAACTGGTACGATCCCTTCAAACGTATGAATCCACTGTTTCTCAACCTAAAAAGGTTAAATCTATAGCTATGAACATTGTTAGAAAAGAAGAGAGTGAGTCTATTGATGCTGAGACGTTTAAGGACGACGAAATAACTTATTTTGTTAAAAAATTTCAAAATGTAATGAGAAATAAGAGAAAGCCTCGAGAACCAAAAAATGAAGTCCCTAATAAATTCTCGAAAGATAGATAAAAATAACTCTAGAACTCCCATTAAAAAAATTCAATCTGTTAGATGTCATGAGTGTCAGTGTTATGATCACTATAGGAATGAATGTATTAACATGAAAAACAGTTCAAATAAAGAAAGACGTAAGGCTTTAGCAGTGATCTTGAGTGATGATGAATCGAATTCGAGTGCTCAGAGTGATACATCTGGTGGTGAGGATGAACAAAATTTCATGGCCTTCACATTAATAGCTACGAATGAATCTGATAAGGAGATTGATAAGGTTTTTAAAGTGATGAAGATAGTGAAAAATCTGAAGATGAACCTGATATTCACAAATCTTATCGTGAACTATTTGAGGAGAGTTTTAAGATTAAAAATGTCAATAAAGTTGTATTGAAAAATGTTAATGATCTTGAAAGAGAGAAAGAAAAACTGATAGGTGACATTCAGAACTCTACGAAAAATTTGAGTGAGTTGAAGCTTGTTAAGGAGAACTTGGAAGCCAAAGTTAAATTCTTAACAAGTGATCTTGAAAAATCCAATACTCAACTCTAATCATTTATAAGTGGTTCGTAGAAACTTGATAATCTATTGGGGATGAACAAACTTGCTGAAAATAGGCATGATCTGGGTTATGTTCAAAATGGTAATACTACTGCTAGTACATCCAAGACCACATTCGTCCCAACCACCATCAAAGCTCGAAAAATTGTTTATCCTGAACCAAAGGTCAAGAATGTCATAGGATCGAGACCTACTAGACAATGTAGGGTCAATCATCCTACATACCAGGAACAACCTCCGAGCAGGTTGGAATCTAGGTTTATTCCCACTTGTTACCATTATGGCGCATCGGGACACACAAGACTTAGATGTCGTAAACTTGTGACTAGAAATAAAAGTCAAAATTTCTCTAGTAAGGTTAACTTTCTCGCTAATCAGGTTAGCCACTTAACTGAGATGATGACTCGGTTAACTAAAATCACTTCTACTTTTAAGAAAGTTGGAGTAAAGAACAATGATTTTTCTAGATCTGAAGATCAGCTGAATTACTATGTTGCTCACGTTGCAATTAAACCTTAAAATAACTCTATGTAGTATCTTGATAGTGCGTGTTCAAGACATATGTGTAGTGACAAAGCTTTGTTCTCTTCTCTCGCTGATTGGAACGGCGGTGTAGTTACCTTTGGGGATGAGCTACTGCACCTATTTTAGGAAAATGTGTCGTTAATATATATAGACTACTTGATATCTCAGATGTACTGTATGTGAAATGGTTAAGGTCCAACTTGTTAAGTATTAGTCAAATATACGATGCTGATTTCGAAGTTAGTTTTGTCCAGAAAAGGTGTACCGTATATGATTCTACTAGTAACTTTGTATTCGAAGGTGTAAGAACTTCAGATAATTGTTATGGAGTTCTTCCTAATTTCAACTACGTGTGCAGCAGTGCTAAGATTAACGTAACTGAATTGTGGCATCAACGGCTTGGTCATATGAACCATAAAAGTTTGTCTAAACTTTCCAAAAAAGAACTTGTTAATGGCTTACCTAAGCTAGAAAATATTGATATCACTGTATGTGGCCCGTGTCAACAAGGTAAACAGTTTAGAGTACCTCATAAACAAAAATCTAAGATCTTGACAAGCAAGCCACTTGAATTACTCTATATGGATTTAATGGGACCACCTAGGACCGAAAGTCTTGGTGGTAAACGATATATCTTTGCTGTAGTTGATGATTTTTCTTGATATACATAGATTGGGTTGTTCAGAGATAAAACTGAGGTGTTCGGTCTTATCATCTCTTTGTGCAAGAGGCTAAGGAATGAGAAAGACTTTACCATAACAAGAATTTGTAGTGATCATGAAA
>CAIGRB010082755.1:0-32139 GCA_903798255.1 Fraxinus quadrangulata | reverse complement strand
CCCCCCTTGGGGCCAGCCAGCAGTGTTCCACGCAGCCGACAGCAGCAATGCTAGCTGCTGTAACTGCAGTCGGTGGTGGCTGCTGTTGCAGGCAGCAGCCCGATCGACCGGTGGCTGCATTAATTTTTTTTTTTATTTATAAATCAAATCTGAAAAATCCTCAATATTAAAATCCGAATTTTATGAAGAAAAACTTTAATTATATCATAATCCTTACAATAATATACTTAATTTCATGTAATATAATGGGAAAGAAGATCAAAATAACCTTAACAAATTCAGAATTTTAGAATCTCAATTTCTAAAGAATCAACCATGGAGTGACTCTGATACCACTTGATAGAAAAAACATAACAATAGGAGATTATAAATTCATTAATCAAATCCTTTCAAACCCTAAATAAAATTCATACTATATGTTGAAATTAGAGAAAATAACAAAATAGTTAAAGCATAAACATACATTGATTCATATTGTTTGATTGTTGGATTGAATGAGTTATGATTTTCCAATTGATTGGTGGTCTTCATCTTTGATTTGCTCTATATAGATGAGGATGTAGAGAATCTCAAGAACACCAACAATTGGGGACCATAATCATATAAAATAATAGCAGTAACTCAATAGTCACTATTTTTCCATTATTTCAAATTTGCCACTCATCAATTTAAAATAACATTCCGGTCTCTACACTATAATTCCATGAATTCTAATATCCATTAGTCATAATACATGTTTAACGGATCACTTTAATTGACCAATATCCTTTAAATGATAGCACCACACATTTTAATATATAATGTATGACCCCATATATGTTGAAAATATCCAACAGCTACTGGTAATAAAATAAGTTTTTTTTATTGTTTTTCTAATAAAGGAATTGGAAATTTTCATGCTTTATTCAATTTTTGTTCATTGTTTTAAGTTGTCCAAGTGATTATGGGTTGATGACAACGGAACTTTCATGCTTTTTTTCATTTTGCAGACACCATATTCTTTTCATAGCACCTCTTTGTAGGAATGCTCATCTTTTTAGGTTGTCTAAATGATTCGTGATAATGGGATTGATGTAGGGGTTATTAATGATTTTGGGGCAGACAAAATTTCCCGAATTCAATTTCTTCTAATCAAACATAATCTTATCATAAATCTAATTAGTGGTGATGCCAATAACCCAAATTTCCCGAATTCAATTTTAAACTTAGGGTTGTTTGATTTGGATTGATTTCCATGGAACTTGGAAATTGATTTCCATCTCTTTGGTTTTGGCTTGTTCGATTGGTTTCATTTTTTTTGGAATTGATTTTCTTGGTTGTGGCTCACACGGTGGGAATTTATTGATTTTGAGGAAAATCAATTTCCACCTCCAGTGTACTTTTATTTTTTATTTAAAAATAAAGGCAATAGAAACAAATTCTATCCGTTTAATGGACAATTTCCATGTAAAACAAACTCAAACAAACATCAAAAGATCCAAAATTTCAATATTTTTTACGTGGAAAATTATACAAATCAAACACAATTAATTAACAATTCCCAGGAAAACAATTCTAGGTAATTCAATTCCATTGAATTCATTTTCTTTCCACTCAAATTCCACTCTTACAATCAAATGGACCCTTAGGGGTTGTTTGATCTCCATTTTTTTTTTTTTTTTGGAAAAATAATTTGTAAATAGTGAATTTTTTGAAGAATATGAGATTAAAAAGTAGGTAAAAGTTTTTGGTTTATACGTAAAATTATTTTATTGGAAGATGTGCAGTTGAAAATTTTTTTGGAGGAAAAATGAATTTTTACATAATGAGGCTCAAATGTGGGTTCAGTGAGATTGATTCAAAATAATTATAAGTCAAGTACCTTATGTTGGGATGAAATTCAAGACAATATAGGATGTACAAGGACTTGTTACGATGAATATTATCGAGCAACACTGAAGTCACATCAACGTATAGATGAAGTTGCTTTTACTCAAAAAGTGAAAACATTATAATAGGAAGATGGTTGGATGATCGACTGAAATAGAGAATTTTGAAAAAGATGACTTTATAAAAAGAAGTAGACTGTAAAGTTAAAATGAGAATCTCAAATGGCATTGGATGTGGCTATTGGATTGTGACATCATTTAAGGTCACATTGTTTCACAACTTAGGATGAAAATGAGGTCTTATATAAACTTACTTGAATTATCAATGGATCTTTTGAAGTATTCATTTTTTGGTGGTGATAACACTAGTTTCGAGGAAAGTTATATAAGATGAAACAACTTAGAAGTTGATGATGCAAAATCTATTGTGGTCAAGATTCATGAATTTGAAGTATGGTATGGATGGTTCATGAATTCTATTCTTTTTTTTCATATGACGTGGAAACGAAGTTGACGATAATTAATTAGCATATAATTGAATTGAAGGTTAATTATTCAATTTTTTTTTCTTTTCAGTTAGATAACATAACATTATTTTGTGACAAAAAGAGGTGTTTAATTGGGGATAATAAGCATGACCCACAATTACTCAGTCCCAGTTTAATGACCATTATTATAAAGAGAATTTGGGTAAAAATAATATTTTAAATAGTATTTTTTTTTAGAGAATGTTTGGTTAAAAAGTAAGAAAAAATTTGAATTTACGTACAGAATATTTTACTGTGTGAATCCGTGATTGAAAATAAGTACTAAAAATAAAGAATTTTTAGTTTAAGGAGAGTCAAACATGGACTAAATAAACACTATGGTAACACATTTTCCAAATTGTAACAATAAGAGATGATATTTCGTACAAGGTTGCATTACAAAATTTTAGATCATCATCAATTATGCTATGAATTGGATCTCTTTAAAGTAGTCGAAAATTTCTTCAATGAAGAGATGCAAAGGAAATATAAAGTGCATTTTTTGATAGAAACTGTAAAAAAGATGAAAATTATATCTACCGTGGAACCCAAAAGAGACAAAAATATATATATGTATCAACCTGCTTGCACCCAATTTTTTAAGATCTTCTCATTGGAACAGAATTTTGATTTAAATCCGTAGGCAAGTAAACGGATATATAAAAAAATTAAAAAATATCAATTTATACTCAATTTTACAGTACCTTTTAAGATACTCAATTTTTAAATATATCCAGAAACTTCGCGAACTAATTGTCAAGCTTATGCTTTTGCAACTTCTGAAGGAATTGGATCAAAGACACGTCTTGACAGAAACGGTTACCTTATTCTGTAGAGTATCTGAATTCTTATTCGGAATCACATTTGTTAATTGTTCAGATTGGCTCACTTGCTCCTCATTCGTGGTAGGTACGTTTTCACTTTTAGTATCATGCCTTTTAACATGAATCTCTTGCAGTTGAACTTCATTTCTTGTAGTGAAAGATTTTCCAGTTCTTTCAAATTTATTTCAGTATTACTTTATAAAGTGTCCCATGTTCTACCAGATAATTTAACTACTATTTGACCTAATCGATTCTCCAAATTCCTTATGAAAGCATGTTGGTGCTATAATGTATAATTCATGTATAATTCGTCTCCGTGATGTACTGAGTAATCGACTCTTCCAATGATGCCTTTCTCTCATGCTGCTATTGAAACCTTGATGGTTTTCCTTGATAGTGGCCCCCTGGCCTTGATTGTTTCTCCAAGAGAAGTTTGGATTATTTCTCCAACCCGATTATAGGTGTTGGAGTAGGGATTGATCTACTGTCTCTAAAAGTTTTGTGCATAGTTTACCTCCTTGGAATTGTTTATGTGAGTAGAAGCTAAAGGGCAATTGGAGATCTGATTTTTTTCTATGCAGCCCTCACGAATTAAAGTAGGTTTGTGTACCATGTGCAATGTCTGAGTAAGACTGTCCATCTTCTTTGTTTAAGCCTCCATCAGAGCTAATAACACCATGAATCCCTATTACTTTTCGCAGTGTTTTTCCATCTGATGGCTCATGTGTATTTTCATGAGCCTCGACATGAACAGCAACTGGTTGTGATTGTCAGTGAGATTGATCACATTTTGTCGAAATTAAAAGTCAGCTTGCCCGTATAGAGGATAAGTAATGGTTGATTGACTTTACACAACTGGTGGGGTCATAAACTCCCCAGCTTGCAAATCTTCTTCATCAACTACAACCACAGCTGGTTGAGGTGCTTGAACCTGATTTGTCGTCATTTTTTCTTCTTCTTCTCTCTCAACTTGCCTCTCTCTGTTCTTTCTTTATTGTTTAAAAGTTTTCTCGATCTCAAGATCAAATGGTAGGAGTTCGAGATCTTCAAAACATTACATATATCACTGCAAATACCTGAAAAGATAAAAGAAAATGAGAGTACTAACAAGACAAATTATAGAAATCCAAAAAACAAGAAGAAACTTCGAAAATAGTTACAAACTAATGAAATTCAAACTGCAATTCTTAATCATCAGTAACAGTGCCAAAAACTCGTTCAGTAGAATTCTGTAAACATACAAGATCGTTGATAAATAATAATGTAAAATGAGTACAAATTAAAAGAAGTCTTGAATTAAAATGAAAACTAAATGGTTTTCATCATCATCCCAACACCAATGAGTTTATCTTACCAAGCGAATTACATAAAAATATGAAAACAATTGATTATTCACCACCAGAAAATTATAATCGTAAAGAAATGATAGAGAATCGATTTCGTCTCCCTTGAAATCCTTCGATTGAGTCTTCAATTAATTTTTAGATTTTCCTTTGCTTTAAATACTCAATCCCGAGAAACAAATTTCCAATCTTTGATGTTTGTGGTGTTTTTTCTCTTCCTAGGTCTCTTGTCCCAATTGTAAGATGAAGAATCTGAATTTGACCTCCCAAAATAGGTTAAAACGGTGGGCAATTCACCTTCCATGAAGAGTACAATTTAATTTAGGAAATAGAACATTTGTCGTCGGAGAACACTTTGCAATCGCACAATATTTATCATTGTGATCGCACATGCAATTGATGTTTGCTTTTACTTTTTCTTTTGCTTTTGCCAGATTGGTGGTTGCGATCGCAAGCCTATAAATATGAGACAACTTCATTTTGATCCTCAAATATCTTATTTTGTTCAGCCCGAGTCCCTCCTAATTGCAACTGACCCATCTACCAATTTATGTACATTCACATCCTTTTCTTCTTCTTTTTTTTTGTTCATTTTCTTTGAAAGTCGTCCAATATCAAGTTTTTCCTAAACAAAAGATATATACACAATATTAAGTAATAATTCTCCAAAAGCACACCTAATTATCCACTTTTGACCATCAAAATAAGTGTAGAAAGTATAGCAAAGAAAATATTCATAATCAACTAGTTTGTCGGTGAAATACTTCAAATGGAAGTATGAAATCTCTTGTGCGAAGGACTGCAATAACCTCTTTATATGCCGGTCCAAGACCGTGGGGATTGTAGAAAAGAAGATCTCATTACTCAGTAGAATGCCAAGTATAGACAATTCATCAGCAATAAGTTTGATATATCACTCAAATGTAACTATCGATTGAAGTGAAAAATGATTTATGCAATGTACTTGAGATTTATCGTGAATACATTTTATTTATTCGTTATGTGATTAAATCAAATAAAAAAGTAGAGAAAGTAATAATTCATTAGAAATCATGCTTCACATACAAAAGAAAACCAGATACTCACAGCAGAGAGGTGGGGATTTTTTTTCAATATTTTACTCGCATGGGGCCCACCCCCATGTGAGCGTTTTTGCATGCTTCTATGAAAAATAATTCTGTACACATAGAATTATCTAAATCATTAACCTTAGGTCCTTATCGTACTTGTCAAAGCATTCAAGCAAACATATGAAGTTGACGTCACATTCATTGTATCGACTCAATTGAAAAAGTGGACCCAAAAAAAAAAAAAAGAACCAAAGAACGAAAACCTAAAATATGAATTATTGAATCTTCAAGCTTGGAAGCACTATCACCAAATTTCCACTAAGAAAAAGGCAAAACAGAGTGATACTACTAAGCAAATGAAGATGGATGGAAGAGTTGGTGACAGCTAAGATATAAATAATTAAAAATTTTCAAGAATATGCTTCGATGGATGATAATTCTATATTAGTAATTACCGCCATTACTTTCGAGGATTTAACATTTTTCCCACAATATTATTTGTGCTTCAAATGGAAGAATTTGACTAAACACCTATTTTCGCGCCAACAAACTTATGAAGGGTTGGAAAAATCTATCAAATCTTGAAGAATTTGAGGACAAATAATTAATGTTGTTCACATGCAAACGCTTCAAGAGTCAAAACTGTCTGCTAATATTTCCATTTTAAATGAGATTTTGAAATTTAAAAACAGCTTTTAGATCTGTTTGACAAATTTTTCTCCAAAGGCCCCCCTACCTACAATTACCACTGTATAGATTAGTGAGTGCAAATTCAAATCTTGAACTACACTGCAAATTTTAAAACATGATTACTGGTTTGTGTTTGTGGTTAAAGACAAACCTTAATGTTAATTACTATTCATCACTTTTTTTAGATAAAAAAACTTCTTATACGACTTCCTCTAAAAGTACTTTTAAAATAAAAATCTCTTTTAAAAATTAATTTTCAAACAAAAATTAAAATAATTTCCTCCAAAAACTCGAGAGAAAAAACAAAAACAAAAATTATGCCAAACGATTCGTTACGGCATTTGTAGTACCTTTCTCCAAAGGTCCCCCTACCACTACCACTGTAACTGCTGTATAGATTAGTGAGTGGAAAGAGAACACAAATTCAGATCTGGAACTCCACCACAAATTTTAAAACATGATTACTGGTTTGTGTTTGAGGTTAAAGACAAACCTCACTTATTTTTATCAAATTATAATTTCAACAAAATAAGCACTTAATCTCAATTTACGACTGTAGTAATAATCTGACAAGTAATCATAAAATGAGAGAGAGGTTAGCCACTGCTTGGTTTAGAAACTTATAATTTAGTATCCAGTTAGTTAAAGTGGAAGATTTAATTTTCAACTCCTCATTTACTAGTCTCTACCAGAAAAAGTTACTCAAATAAACAATGGTTTAGCCTGATTTGATAGAAATTTTAATTAATCAATCACGTGTTTCTTCAATTTTCAGCTTGGCACTTTCCAAGAATTCTGTCTAGAGAAGTGTTTCACTTCTTCTCTCTGTTTCCCTCTTTCATCCACTCACTGTAAATCTTTACTTCCGTCTTCAAGCACCCACAAATTATACAGCAATGGATATCAAATGTCTCCATTTTTTCTCTCTATATCTAACTCTAACTCTTTCTCTCTTCTTGATCTCAAGAGCTGCTTTTACACCCCAAGATAATTACCTCGTAAACTGTGGATCAAGCACAAGTAATATTGCAATTGATAACCGAATTTTTTATGGGGATTCATCAAAGAATGGCAAAAATTATTTGTCGAAAGGTAAATCAACTTCTCTCACAAATCCAAACCCAACTTCCCATTCTTCTGTACTTTACAAGACAGCTAGAGTTTTCACTTCTGCTTCAAGCTATGTATTCAACATCAAGAAAACTGGGACCCATTTTGTACGTCTCCATTTTTCTCCATTCAGTTCTCAGAATTATGATCTCGAGAATGCAAATTTTGGGGTTTCAGCAAACGGGTTTACTCTTTTGGGTGATTTTGTGACTAAATTTACGGTCATTAAGGAGTTTATTTTGATGGTAGATAAATTAGAGCTTGAAATTCTGTTCATGCCTGTTAATGATTCCAGTTTTGCATTTGTGAATGGAATTGAAGTGATATCTGCACCCAAAGATTTCCTTATTGATGCTGGTGGGATAGCATTGATTAGCCCTAGTGGAACTCGAGAATTCAAGCAGAATATTTCTTTGCAAATTTTAGAAACTGTTCATAGGATTAATGTTGGAGGATCAAAAATAACCCCTTTTAATGACACCCTTTGGAGAAATTGGGTTCCGGATGAAGATTTTCTTGTGTTGAAATCTGCAGCTAAGTTTGCAAGGACTAGTGATCCACCCAATTACCAACGGGGTGGGGCGACTCGGGAAATCGCCCCGGATAATGTATACATGACTGCACAGCAAATGAATGTTGAAAATGGAACTTTGAATTTTATGTTCAACGTGACGTGGGATTTCCCGGTGAGATCTTCTGTGGTTGATATGCATTTTGTTCGATTGCATTTCTGTGATATTGTTAGTGTTTCTCTTAACACATTGTACTTCAATGTATATATCGATGGGATCACTGCGTATAAAGATATTGATTTGTCTTCGCTTGCATTTCACCTGCTTGCATCACCTTATTATATTGATTTTGTAGTGAAAAGTGCTGATAATTCGAACTCTATTCGGATTAGTATTGGTCCTTCTGAAATGAGTAATTCTTTGAGGAAGAATGCTATTTTGAATGGGGTTGAGATCATGAAAATAGTTAATCCTGCACCTTCTCCTAGGAAATCTAAGAAGAATACTTTTTGGATATTGGTAGGTTCAGTTGTTGGAGGGATTTTTGCATTGAGTTTAGCCATTCTTGCAGTTTTAGCTATGCTGAAATGCAAAATGAGAAAACCAATACCAAAACCAAGACGTATGGAAAGTGCGGGTTGGACTCCGTTGTGTGTGTATGGAGTCAGCACCCATGGAACATTATCTGAAGCAACTGCCTTTTCTCCTAGTGCAAATGGATATTACGCTTTAAAGATTCCGTTCACTGATATACAGTTGGCAACAAATAACTTCGACAAGGATTTGATAATTGGCTCGGGTGGATTTGGGACGGTTTACAAAGGGGTTTTTCGAGATAATGCAAAGGTTGCTGTGAAACGAGGTATACCAGGATCCAGACAGGGACTCCCCGAATTCCAAACTGAAATAACTGTTTTGTCAAAAATTCGCCATCGACATCTCGTTTCACTTGTTGGCTATTGTGAAGAGCAATCTGAAATGATACTTGTCTATGAATACATGGAGAAGGGGACTCTGAGGAGTCATTTGTATGGTTCAGCAGTAACACCTTTGTCTTGGAAGCAAAGGCTCGAAATATGCATTGGTGCTGCTAGAGGTATTCACTATCTTCATACGGGTTCTGCCCGAGGAGTCATCCATCGGGATATAAAGTCGACTAACATTTTGCTTGATGAAAACTATGTTGCTAAGGTTGCAGATTTTGGTCTTTCCAGGTCTGGCCCGTGTCTTAACGAGACTCATGTAAGCACAGCTCTTAAAGGAAGCTTCGGGTACATTGATCCAGAATATTTTCGGAGGCAGCAGCTTACCGACAAATCCGATGTTTATTCATTCGGGGTCGTGCTTTGTGAAGTTCTATGTGCTAGATCTGCTGTCGATCCATTGCTTGACAGAGAGCAGGTGAATTTGGCCGAATGGGCTAAGGAATGGCTAAAAAAGGGGATGATTGAGCAAATTGTTGATCCTCATCTCAGAGGTCAGATAAAACCTGGTTCTTTGAAAAAATTCGGTGAAACTGCTGAAAAATGTTTGGCTGAATATGGTGTTGATAGGCCAAGTATGGGTGATGTCCTGTGGAATTTGGAAAATGCTCTTCAGATTCAAGTAAATGAAAGGCCGCAAGAACTTCATGAGGAAACAATTGTTGCTTCTGATGATCTCCCGATGCATAGTGTCATTCCAGGAGCTCCCTCGAGCAGTCCCAAGGTTGGAGGGGATGGCAATGATTGCGCTTCAGATATAACCACGAGCCGAGTTTTTTCCCAGTTAATAAACAGAGAAGGTAGATAGATCGAGAATCATATAGCAGAAGAAACAGTCTCTACTATTATCAGAACTCTACCTGGCAAACTTGTTGAGGTATTAACTACTTAAAATTTTCTCCGTACATATTGAAGTTTTCTTACTACTATAATTTTGCTTCTAAGTTGCTTGCTCTTATAGTCTCGGGCTGTTATTATTCGTTTGACGCGTTTTTGCTACAATTGACAAGATAGAATGTATAAGTCGGTAAACAAAATTTCTCGTTGTACTACTTAAAATAATCATGCTACATGTACATCAAGTGTGACAACTTCTTTGACATTATGTGAGTTGAAAGATTTTTTTACCTTGATTTTAACAACACTTTTTCCAATGGCCAGGATTTGTACACATAGGCGGACCATCAAAATAGCTGTCATCCAGCAATGTACAAGAGGCATAATTGCTTAAAATTAAGATTTTCTTTCTATTGTACTGTATATATTTGCTGTATACCTCAGTGGTTCAAATTTTTTAGGAATGTTGAAATCTCTCTGAAAATGCATAATTTCCTTTGTTTTCTTCTAACTTGGAGGCAACTGTGGCTCGCTTTATTGACACGTAAGACTAGGATTGTACAACGAAACCATCAATCCATAAAATCGAATCCAATAGTTGGTTTGGGTTCACATGGATCCGTCAACCTTTTGATTTTGAACCAAACCAAACCGTTTCGAAGTTATTTGGTTTAGATTTTAATTTTTGCAAGTCGTTTTAAACCGTTTACAAAAATTTGAAAATAAATTAATTTAAATTTTATTCAACCCAATAAAAACTAAACACATCTTAGTTAAAACTAAATCATATAGTGATTTAACAATATTTGGATGAGATAGAAGTATTAGATGGTTCACAAAAAGTTATAGAATTTATTATAGTATTTGTTATTTCTATTCATTTTTTTATTAGTTATTTTATATCATTTAATTTAATTATAATCAATAAATTAATGTACTGTATTCTTATCTCCGTGAATAGAATGAATCATGTGTTATAATTGAATATATTGCGCCAATTAGTATCAACTAAAAGGTTAAAATATTTCTATCATGTCGTTGTATTATAATGTTAGAACTTTGGTTTATAATATTTTTAATGATACTATTTATGTTTTAATGTGAATTTTTAGACTAATATTTATGATTTAATGGTTTGGTTTGAATTTTCCGAAATCGTTTTAAATGATTTGGTTTGAAATTTATTACAAACCGTCGAAATCGAACAGTTCGTACTATCTAAGAGAACTTGAACGGAGTTTGGCACGTCGACTGAGGCGTTGAGGAGGCATGGAGGCCGGACGGATTTGCTTTTCCTTTTATTTTAAGAATTGCTTATTTATTTAATTAGAACTTAGAATCAGGGGCATTGGGAGGTAGCATGTTTCTTAAAGTTGAATTGTGTTAAAAACAAGATTAGTGTTTCATTGTTCTTTAGCTGAGTTTGAATATTCAATAAAATTTAGGAATTTTTTTCTCAAATCATTATTATTTATTAGGTATTTCGTCGTAAATCTATGAATTATTGAATTCTAAGTTCTCGAGGATTCGCAAAATTAACACGTCTTTGAATGTGTTGATTGTGCATATTCCTTTCTGAAAAATTAAAAATAGTCGAACGCGATGTTTAGACCCAACAATACCCAGTAAAAAGCAACAAGTCACTTATTTATTATTTTTAGATGATTAAGTTTAATGTCAAATTAAATCCTAATTGTCAATCATGCAATATAGATCAAAAGTAATAAAGTAAAGAATATCAAATTTGATAACGAAGGAGAACCCCTTGAAAAACTCTTCATAAGGATAAAAAACTTGTAGGCAAGCTTTGTTAAAGATCCATTAGAAAAGATAACTTACAGTTAGTCTAGACATAATTAAACTTTAGTAGAATTTGACCACCCAACTTGTAAATCACTGAAAAATCTCTTTGATTGTACAACTTGCACTTTCAGAATTCTAGACTTCTTTTTCCTCAGTGTGGATCACCGAGAATGAACTCATTCTGGAAGAACTGGAACTCAAGCTTGTCTTTTCCCAACTGCAGAACTTTGAAGGCTTATTAGTGAAGGTAAAGGTTTTTGGTATTTGATCTTTAGATCTTTTGTATTTTGATTTTGTGGTTAAATCAAGAGAATTGTGGATTTGATGTTTGATCTCTGTGGGATGTTCTCTTATATAAATAATAGCTCAACCAAAGTAACCGAGATAGTTTGAGATAAATTATGGTTCGGGTATATATAATATGAGGTGTTTGAGGTCGTACAGGATTATAAAATTTGTTTAAGATTATGAACTCAGGTTGGCCATATAAATACACAGTTCAAGCGGACTCCATTGCAACTAGCGAGCGATAAGTCAGCCGCTTGAATGCTAGGGTCTCGCCTAGCGAGCCGTCATGCTTCTACTTTTTATGTTCGAGTAGGTAGAAGGCGGTCAATAAATGGTTTTGCAACGATTTCTTCTCCTGGTCCATCTTTAATATCTTTAACTCTTTCAAAACCTATAATACCAACCTCGACTCTTTTATTTTAATTACAGCTCAATAACACATGATTTTGGACACAGAACTTGCCACTTACAATTAAACCTAGCAAACTCCCTTTCTGACATTCAGTGACAAAATCGTTTATTTCAAAACTAAAATCAACACAACCTAACACTAATAACTCAAATATTTAGGGAAGGTTCTCTTTGCTGTTTTCAGATCATTTTCAATTTTCAGTTTTTGAAAACACTGAAAACACGTTTACTTATTTTCAGAAATGAATTTTCAAAACGAATTTAAAATTTACAAAGAAAACGGAAAACGTCAAAAAAGTCGTTTTGCCTATTTCAATTAAAATCAAGTCAAAACTTCATTTTTTTTTATTTTTGAAAATAATTTTTCAAAATGACAAAAAGAATGTGTTTTCAACAATCTCAAAATGGACACTAAAAACAAAAAACTCAAAATGAATTCAAAACTCAAAATTAAAAATTGAAATACGAAGAGAACAGCCATTTAGCATTTGTTTAATCCCTGTTTTTTTTTAAATATATTTTTCTCTCTCTTGTTTTCAATCATATATTTTTCAATAAAATAATAGTACACGCAATTCAAAAAAACTTCCTTCATTTTTCACAATAATATTTTCATCAATCTATTATTTCAAAATACATTCTACACTAAAAATGAAGCTCGAGTAAGCCCTTAATTCCCAAACTTCTACTCAACAGCTTGTCATACATATTTTTTGAAACACATGAAATTAACAATATTATGTGTAAAAGCAATAAGAAACAACAATTAAGCATATTACTAAGTTATATAAATAACGTAAGTAAAATACGTGTAACACTAAAAGATATAATATTACGTGCATCAATAATTTAGAAATTAAACATGACAAGTTAAGATACAATATCATAATAGATGAAGTAGCAACCCAAAGTATGATATTGATATTATATAAAACACAACATAATATTAATAAGCTTAAATAACACATTATGCTAGTCAGATCATCAATCATAAAAATCTATGACTCCCCCTAAGTCAGATATAAAAAAACAATGTGAGAACTTCTTCATCTAAGTCATATGCTCAACTTCCTTGAAATAAATGCTTATCTCTCCCCCTTTTGTCACGAATCAAATAGGAAAACAAGTAATGTAATTATAAATAACACGTGAAGGAATGAGTGAAAAACAATGTATATGGATACACTATGCAAAATTATGTAAAACGTGTAATGGGAAAATAAATAAAAAAATCTTTTTGAGATAAATCTTTTTCATGGATTTCTAAATATAACGTTGAGTCTTGAAAGCTCAAATCACAAGAACAATTATTTGCTTACTTATACAAGTAAAATTCATAAATGGTGATCTTTTTTTTTTTTTTTAACATCTCATTTGAAAATTATATGGAGTAAATTGTATAAACAACCCATATTTGAAAATTGCCACTTATCTCCTCTACACACAAGCATATAACTTAATTATTATTATTTTTTTTCCAAATTTTATGTGCAGACTTCTCTTCATTATGTTTTCTAAATGATTTCTATAACGAGGTTTGAGACAATGACTCTTGAGTCAACTGACTATAGGGCATTGGGTTTTAAGATACCCAACATGATTAATTACTCAAGTCATAAATATTACGAAAAAAAGTATAAGATGTCTTACAATTTTCTAGGAAATTCAAATATTTTGAAACTCAATAATTTTTTCTTTTAGGAAATATAAAAGAGCTTAGGTCGGCTAGTTAAAGATTAATTCATATTCAAGGTCACTTCATCACACCGATGACCACTATACAAATTCTTACACACTCGGTCAACACTCACTTACAAGAGCTTAAATAATGTAGATACATGAAAAAACATATACCAATTAATCCAAATAAGTTCTGAACAAAGTTAATGAAAACTTTATTCATTGTTAATTAATTTTATTAGTACTTGATCACAAGATAACATGTCCACTTTAAAGTATTATAATCATCAAAAATCCTTTTACCTTTTTTAATTATTTTTATATTTATAATATTTTTTCATTTTAATTTTTCATTTTAAAAGGATAAAAAATGAGATAACAAAAAAATAGAGTGCATACATAAATATGTAGAAATCCTGTACTTGTAGATACATGCATATAACAACCTACTCAATGAGAAATACAAGTGCTCTTACCTTTAAGAGCAACACGAGCAATGCCACAATTTACAACATCACCTTGACCAGAGAGTTCACTCTTTCTGACATAAATATTTTGAAAATAATATGTAATCTTAGTCAAATAGCTCATCATATTAGTCAAGTAACTCATTTGGTTAGGCAATAATCTAACTTGAGTAGTGAGATTTTGTTTTTCTTAAACCAATGGCTTACGGCATCTAGGTCTAATATGACCTCACTAGCCACAATTGTGACAAGTGGAAATGAATTTAGGAATAACTCTAGATTTCAAGTTATGAACCTCGTGTTATGGGAACCTATGTTGCACATATGATTTTTGTCTTAGAGCTCCTACATTTCTAAACTTGATAGAGGTAGGTTCAACATTGCTTTTAGAAGAGGAAGCAAAATGAGAGTTTATTTCATTAAATCTTGAACCTCTCATATTCTTAGCTAGTTTATTCAAATCTAACATGTTGTCAAGCTTCTTAGATCCACTAAAAAATATTGAAGTCAGACACTAGATTTCTTAAGATCGCTTGTCAAAGACTTAACCTTAATTTTCAAGGATTCTTTCTCAACCCTTTAACTCATTCAATCTTCTAGTCGATTCCTTAAGTTTGATCACTAAACTCTAGCGTCACTCTTCTTTCTTTTATCTTTCCTAAATTTACTAGAGTCATCCTTATATATCTCATAAGATCTTTTACTATTCCTAAAGAATTTCATAGGCATACTTCTCATTCTTTACGGTATCATCATTAGTCTGATCACTAGTCTCTTCCTTAACAATGTTTAGGGCTAAAGACTTGTTTTCTTAGAATGGGGTAGGCTAAGTTCATAGGTTTCAAGAGATCATATAAGTTATTCTATTTTAATTGCATCTAGGTCCTTGCTTTATTCAGTAACAATAACCTTATATCAAAAATCTCATCATTTTTCTTACGATATTAGCCTCGGTCGCTTACCCAAGTTGAAACTAGAGTTCACTATGTTATTCAATTTAGTATAGAAATCATCAAAAGACTTCTCATCTTTCATTTTAATTTTCTCAAACCTAGTAGTCAACATTTGGAAGTTTTTTACAGTCTTAGTTCCCTCATGGGCGATTCTCTAAAATATCCCAAATATTTTTTGCAGTCTCACACATCTCACACATCTTACACATGGACACATGCTTAAACTCTTTAAGGAAGATGGCCATAAAGATGGCATAGACATCTTTACTATTCTAGTTACACTTGGCTAAATCATCCTTAGTCCAATTAGAGATATATGTTGGTGTAACAACATCAGCAACAAATGTAGATGAGACGGTCCAACCATTTTCTACACTAACACACAGTCATCCATAAATTTTAAGAAGATTCTCATTGTTACCTTTCAATAAGCATAGTTACTATTGTTGGAAATAAGGAAGAATGGAAAGTGATTGTCTCATCTAAACATAATTGGGTCACGGATCACAATTTAACTCTGACATCAATTTATAAATTAATAATGGAAAGTGTTTGATCTCTAGATCTTTTGTGTTTTGAACTTATGGTTGAATAAGGAGAATTATGGAATTGATGTTTTATCTTTTTAGGATATTCTCTTGGATGAATAATAACTTAATCAAAGTAATGAGATAGTTTGGGACGATTTATTACTTGTGTATATCTATAGTATGAAGTGCTTTGGGTTGTATATGATTGTAAAATCTATTCAAAATCATGAACTATGATTGACCATATAAATACTCGAATGGACTCCTTCGCGGTTGGCGAGCACTAAGTCCTTTAAAATACATCGGATGGAATAAACAAATAGTCCTTGTTTGGTTTTGGCTGAAATAAAATTTCTAGTAGATTTAGATAAAAATAAATCAAATATGTTGTTAAAAAGTTTATAAAATTGTAACTACGATAAAATATATGTTTCAAAATAAATTTGATAAAAAAATAAATAACTTTTAAAAAACGATGATCCCTTATGTGGCATTGTTATTTGTTGCTGGTGATAATGGCCATGCCGTGCAATTGCCATAAAATGGTCCACAGCTTGTCAACTTTGATGTAAATACTCATATTTGGGTAAATTTGTTAAGTAATTTATAATTTATAATTAAAATTCAATATTAATTTAAACAACACGTTAATGACTTCTATCCATTAATATTTGTTATTATTCTTCCTTATAAGTTACTAATAATTTTAACTAAACTCTTGTTTGATTTTAATTATTTTCAAAATATATTTTTCTCACTGTTTTTCAACAAGACATTTATTAATAATATAATATGACAAGCAAATTCAAAATTTTTAATTATTTTTTAACCATATATTCTATATCAACTTACTATTTCAAAATACATTCTTAATATTTTAATGGTGTTTCATTCTTTATGTTTTATAAAAAACACTTTACTGCAATTTTTTTATTTTTTTAAAAAAATATGTTAAAACATCTAGCAACATTACTCTATTTTTTAAAAAGCATGAATCAATATTTCATAATTGAATATTACCTTTCATTTTAAAGATAAAAATTGCTAATCTTTCTTTTTCAACTTTTTTTAGAGACAACGCTTGTAAACTCAGCTAACAAATTAATTAAAATTTAAGTCAAAGTTAATAATTAATTTTAATCACATATTTTATGGGACTCACAACTCCATTAAATTTTAGATTTTCCTATGTAAACACTTGTGAGGGGGCTACGATTTTTTATTATTATTACGCACGAGTTCCCCTTCTTGTGAGGGGGCTTGACACTATCAACCTCGGTATACAAATAACAAAATTCTAAATTTTATTAAAATCTATTAAAATTTTGATATTTATCTAAACTATAAACATGAACAATATCATAGAGGCCCGTTAACGTTTAATTTTTTTTTTTTTTTGCTAACTCCTTCTAATTTTAAGTATCACTGTATATTTTCTGAAAAGAGATTGATAAACCTAAAATGTTCTAACGAAAAAAAAGATTAAATTTTTAGTAATTAATTGTAGTCAATTTGCTCAAAGTAAACTAGCATAATAAAAATTGACACGTTATATAAAGCTTGTTCTACATAATTTTAATTATAATCAAATAAAATTTATTTTGATTTTATTTAGAAGTGATGTTATTTTTTGAGTATGTATATTTAACATCTTGTTTTAGTTCATGAACGTGAATTTGTATAGAGAAGTTTGCATTCATTAACATTTATATTATGTATACATAATAAATATAATTAATTAAAAATTTTAAATATTCATTACAGATATTTCTTTTTTTTTTTTTACAATTGCACGATCTAAGTTAATTTTTTATTTTTTTATTTTTTATGACTCAGGTATCCAATCTTCGCCCGACTAATCCTGATGAGTGTCGGCCTTCCCCCTGATTCGCCAGTCAGGTAAATCTGGATGCGGTCACAACTTATGCATAATTGGATCGGACATTCAACGATTTTCCACCATATGACCTCTACTTTCCAACATAAATGTTGCTTTCCAACTGTCGTGGGGATTTAAACATCTGATACTCCGTAGAGAACCATCATACTTTACCATTGTGACATGCCCATTGGGGCTTATTATTATTATTATTGATCGTGGATAAAAAAATCATTTATTTAAAATTAATATTTTCACATTTATATATAAAGTCTGGACTCGTGAAGGCAATTAATAATAAAGTAAAAAAACCAACATTTTGATTTGATTTCACCCTCATCTGTGTAAATCTGGAAGCTTTGCCAAAAATCCCAAAACCGCCAAGAGACAATTATGATTCCTCTCACCCTTCGCAATCAGTGCGTTTATTCCCTAATTTGATTTCTAGTAGTGAAATTCCACAATAAGTGCAATAATTCACCTTTTCATTTCAATTAAGGGCTAACTGTAGGAAATTGTTACAGGGGCGGCGAGACGGAGAGTGGGGGTTAGGATTTTGAATTGAGAGTGTTGGAGTGTTGTAAATTGTGGGATTTAGGATGACGGAGGTGATCCTCCATGTATATGATGTGACGAATAGCGGTTCTGATAAGACCAATAACACAATTATGCAGATCAATAAGATCTTCAAAGACGGTATTGGTCTCGGTGGCATCTTCCACAGCGCCATTCAGGTTTCTAATTATTTCTCTCAATTATCTACACGTACTTGTAATTTCTTAAATGTATGGTTTTGTATTTGTCGTTTCTCCTTTTTCTTGTTTCTTTTGGGTATTTTGTGAATTAGATCTTGGGTTCTAGTGTCGGTCTGGAGTTTTTTTTTTCCCCAAAAAATGGTTCATTCCTGTATGAACTCCGTGCCTTAAATCTGAATTGCTTTCAATTTCGCAACTGAAGCTTGAATTGGAGGTCTCAAGTAGTGCACCTGTCTGCCATTCGCAGCACCTGGCATTCTAACTTTCTTTTTTTAATAATTGCCGATGACATTGTTGTTTAAATATGTCTTGTCCAGCTCCTTTGATCTTATTTATATCCACCTTTTTTTGGGGGGAGGGGTTTGGAATACCTTAGCATAATTGGAGGAATACTGCTCATGACTCGATGTTCCCCTTGATTTTAGCAATGAGATCTATTTATCAGTGAAGAAATGATATCTTTTCATTTGGTAGCATAATTGAGCTTATTGACATTTCCTGAGAAGGGTTTCATTTAATTCATTTTACTAAGTACAAAGGCAGACCATTAAAACAGCTTGCTTTATTATTTATTACCGACGACTGCATTTCTAGAGGATGACATCTGCTGTCTGGATTAAGGTTTGTCAAAGGATTTGTTTTTATCACCTTACAGATGGCAATGTGCCCTGCCCATGATCAACCCAACCCACATGGGGCCAACAAAAATGTTAAAAAAGAAGACAGAGAAATGGATTTAAAAAAAAAAAACACACACACACGCACATGCACAAGACTGATTAAATTGAAGGTAGCAAAATGGAAAAGTACAAATAGTGGTTCTTACCGTGGAGCCTAAATGGGGGTATTGCCCATTGTTACTTTCTTTTTTATTATTTTCTTTTTTGGTGAGTGGTGTTGCTGATAATATGCAGTCAATTCAAATACTGCTGTAATCTCCACTTCCAATATGGCCTGAGATTCATAGTTCTGCAAATGTCATTGCTTTGTTCATCTTGTATGTTAGCCTGCTATACTATAATTGTGTGTGTATCATGTTATGTTGGAACAAATTTGACTAAATTTGTAGTCGAGCACTTGTTTGTACCAGTTGTCTGAACATAGGGAAGGACTAGTCCTGCATATGTTTGTGTAGATTTATCAGTTTTCCAATATGTTTGGTTGCAATGTCTACAATTTGTAGAGAGCTGCATCTCATTAGGTGATCAGTTACGCTTCTTCTGGCATGAACTTGTGAATTTTAGAAGCTTTGCTATTAGCATCTCATTTGCTGGAAGTGCACGCAGTAGTATTCATTTTTCGATTTGCTTGTGTAATTTGATGAGGAACAGTCATTTTACACTCAAAAAAGGGTTTCTATCCAAGATGTATAACTGAGATTTGAGTTTTCTTTATAAATGCTCCCTTGCATTCCGCATTATGTAAGCTTGCATATTGTTTCTTTTATATGCCTTATCTAATTTGTCTCATGGATTTTAGATTATCTTCCTACTCTGTTGTGCCTTCTTGCAATTGGATGTGGTTTTTTAAGAAATATATGGAATATCTTGAATTTTAAATGTTAGGTGTAATAATGCTCTTATAATTAGATGATTTACACTTCTACAGATTTATGGAGATGATGAATGGTCCTTTGGGTACTGTGAACAAGGTAGTGGAGTTTTTAGCTGCCCATCGACTAAGAATCCAATGTATACATTCCGTGAAAGCATCAAACTTGGAGAAACTACCTTTTCTATCTTCAAGGTTAATCAGATCCTGAGGGAACTTAGTAGAGAGTGGCCTGGGCACTCTTATGATTTATTATCAAAAAATTGCAATCATTTCTGTGACGAGTTTTGTGAAAGACTGGGTGTGCCAAAGCTTCCTGGTAATTGCAATCTCGCCGTATCTTTCTCTGTACGCATGCACAACATATGCTTTACTATAAATATGTAGGCTGTTTGACCCCAAAAGTTTCTTCCTGCTCATATATAGCTTGCTTGGATATATGCAATATAAACACATTCGCCTTTAGTTGGACCAGTCCAAATATTGCCTTTTTGAACTTTGTACTCATTTCTATTCTGGAGGCTCAATGATCGTGAGGCAGGGTTAGTAGTCATCTTTTGTAGCTTTGACAAGCTTGTTAAGTGGGAGTTTCAGTTTCTATTTAAGACACATTAAACCCATAGGACAATTTTATATTTATGTAGCTCACGCTCACACTTAGGATTACTCATGAGTGAATGCTATCAGTCTTTCACAAATATTTATTATTTCATAATTTATAGTAGGAGCAGAATATATTCTTTGCTAATGTCTGATGTTGCAGAGGCACAAATATTTATTTGTCTTTGATTGGAAGAAAAGTGAGGATACGTCTGTATGTATAAATTGCTAAGGAATCAAAGAAATTACGTGGTAAAGTAAAACTTAAGATTGCAATGATTCAGTTTTGAGAAGCAGCAAAACAGTAGGCTAAAAGCTTTTTGGTGCATGAAGTGTAGTTAGAGATGAGTAATAATATAGGGATTGATCTAATTTACGCAAGTTAAAAGGCTTATTGAGAGGTTGATGAGGGAATGCTCATGTTCAAAATTTTCTTGGTAAGGTCTGTAGGAGAAAATTGGTCGGACTTAAATATCCGAGACTTCCTGGTGAACTTGTTAAACTTGAAAAAGAATGATGATGGAAGTTAAAGAACTCTGTGGACCATTTCCAGGGTTAGAATTCATTGTGCCATCTCAATTAAGCCTTAAAAGTTCTGGGGAGAAATACGACTTTTTAATCTTTCTTGTTTGTGAAAACATTTTATCTATTTCTGAGCTCTAGTGACATCTTTAAGCAAGTTTAGCATACACTCCAGATTAATACTGATTTTTTTACTTTTAATTCAACTTGTAGATCTTAACAAGCTTATAGATGTAATAAGACCTAAAATAAGAATTTCTAATTAGTATTTTGAATTTTATCATTGTGCCAAAATGATTTCTCCTTTTTTGGGCAAAAATAAAATATGAATGATGTTTCTATTACATCTGTTCAATGCTTCTTGAGCTAGATTCATTTAGCTCAGAATCAGATTGAGGTTAATTCAATGAATTTTGTGGTTAAGTGAATTGAATACCTAGTATGATTTGCTCTTGTAGAAGCATGACTAGAATTTTTAGAGCTAGTACTGGATATAAATGAAGTTGCTTGATGTATATGTGCGCATGCAAGAGGATAAGTTGCTGCAGACCTGGAGAAAGATTTAAAGTTGGAGTTTATATGTATATATATTTGATAATGTGCTGTAATTTTTTATTTTATTTTTACCATTTTAATTTTAGAATGGTCATGACATGGACAAATTTTTCGCTGTCAACTATGTGTGGTATTTTGTAACTTGCCATGTATATTATCTTCTTACGAGTTTCATGACAGGTTGGGTAAACAGGTTTGCACACGCTGGTGATGCTGCTGTGGAAATAGCAGAAAGCACAGCTTATCGAGTAAGGTTATAGTATTTATTTTTTTATACCACATTGTCCATCAATTAAAATTAATCGGAACTTGTATGGTAATATCATTATTCCTGGCATAATCAACTGCCTTGCCCTCAACCCGATTAGGCAAAATGGATGGAAAGAAACAGAGTATAAGCAGCTGGACTTTGTAACATAATCAGTATTGAGCCTCTGTTTGACCCCCATTATTTGATGTTATAATTTTTGGAATAGTAGTTTATTGGAGAATGTGTGGTTGAAAAAAAAGGAATAGTTTTTGGTTTATATGTAATATTATTTTATTGGAGAATGTGGTGTTAAAAAGAAGAGTGAGAAAAATGTGTTATAAATTTAATGGGGGCCAAATGCGGGCTGAATCTTCTTCATAACCAACACTACAGTGTAAGTATTGTATACTAGGTGATCCAGGAAAATGGGTTGTAAATTTGTATGTAAACAGGCCGCTGTTCTTTAAAAAATTATACATAGTTGAGGGACTTCCCATCCCTCTCTATGCTAGAATTAAGCCTTAACACAATCCCACTGGGAGCAATATAAAGCAACCAGAAATCAGAAAAATGCTAAGCGTTACACAGATTTATAGTCTTTCATCCTCAACATAGAGCTACATCCACTCGCCATTGCACTTTTTCATTAAAATTGAGAACAAGAACTTGACAGTGGAGATCGAAGACATTTCCCTTTTTGTCTTTCTCAAACACAAGGACGACCATCTCATATTCCTTTATGTGGTGTAGGAAGCTAGGGCGACATAATACAAAGAGACGAATGCTTAATATAAATCCATGTAATAAAAAGTCGTTCTCCTTTTGTGTTTTTCCTAATAGTATAGGAGGTTTGGTTGATTTGTGGTCAAGGAGGCAAGTGAACGGTAATAATTAGGCTTTACACGATCGAACATGCTGCTCTTCTCCATTCTTCTTTTGTTTTTCCTATTAACTTGTTTGATTGATCTTAACTTTTTTTTTTCCCAGTTTTGGTGTATCTGACCAATTCTGATGCTGTTGCAGTTTAAGCAAGCTAAAACTGAGATTGTAACTGCTAGCAAAGTGGCGTATCGGTTTCTTGCAGGAGTTGCTTCCAACAATTCAATTCTAAATGCAGAGTCCCCGAGCAACTCTAATAGAGGAGGATCACCTAGATTCCAAGCTACTTGGTTCAAGAACCTTATTTCTTCTGGTGCTAAACTGTCAAGTAGTTCGGAAATGGAAAATCGGGATGAAGAGAGTACACAGCAGCATCAACAACAGGATGTAGCACCGCTGAGGCAAAACTCACAACACGACATCTGATAGTGTTATGGTCCCGATCATCCCGTGCACTAGCAGGGCATGATTTAGCTTAGGCAATTTATTTGTTGTAGACGTGGAGTGGATTGGTGTAAAATGTTGAGTTCCCTTGTTACTGTGAGTTAGTCAACATTTGTTAAAAAAAATGCAGAATTAACATTTCAAAACATATCAGTGTTACAGTTCTTGTTTTACATAACATTATGGTACATACTAATTTTTTCACATCTGGTTAAATGCGATTTATAAGGGTCACAACATCAGTCATTCTATTTGTTGCGTTTATAATAGAGAATGTGTTTCTTTCTTCAATCCGTTACAACTTTCTAAATGCCCTGAATGGATTTATTATATGCTTTACTTGTGTTCTCTTTGTCGAGTTCTTTTACTATAAACTATTAAATATTTTATTAATTCTCAAGTAACAAAAAAAACTATTTTGATTACATTATTAAAAAGAAGATAAGTTTTCCACGAAAACCCTTTCTGGAAAACATTGTCCATCCCTCTCCCAAATACGCCCTAAGGTTCCAATATGTACTTAGAAAAAAATAACCTCAAATAATATTTTAAGTTTCAATTTCATAAATAGAGGTTAATTATTATTTTATTTTTTTTTCAAAAATCATGTATATACCCACTCCATTCGTTTAATACAACTGTTATTTTACGAGTTAATTAAATTACCAATCACTGACATTTACCTTGGGTACTATTTGCCCACCCAAAAATAAAGGGTTTGGATCACTCGTTTCGGATTTAATTCCTTCTAAACATGTGTGGTCTCTATTGGTTGTTGAGGTTATGCTTGTGTAATCCTGAAACCTCGGGTCAGATTCTTCATTTTTCTTTCAGATTACTTATGGATGTGTATCCATTTCATCGTGGATGTTTGAAAAGGTGAGATTTAACTGCTTGGAACAACCAATTCCATGGTCTAGGAGATCCCTTAATGATGGAATCAAGATTGAAATTAATCATATAAACTTTTTCAATCAAATGTATTCTCCAGGCCTCATTGGAATTCTTGCACCTTAGTCAAGATGAAGTACGTAGACTACTTGCTAATTTGAAATCATTTAGCCTCTGTTTGAGCGACATTATTTTTTTCATTTTCATTTTTCTACTTATTTTCAACCACACATTTTTCAATAAAATAATATTTTTCATCACATTAATATATTTCATTCTTTTTCAACTACATATTCCCATCCCAAAATATGCATCAAATAGGGACTTAATATGTTTTAACAAATTTGTAAGCTCACAATCTTGGTTCACTTCGGATATCGCCAAGTGTTTCATTCACCATCTCAACAAATTTAGCTAGCTCTTTACATTTTTCATTTGGTAATGCTCGAGTGTTCTTGGAGATCATTCCATTTTGATTGACTTGCTACTATTTCGATGGCTTTATCTTATAGAATTTGACATGGTCCATGAGTGGAGCTCCGGCCATGTTATTAGTTAGCTTATTTATTTCGTCCTATTGAATTATGTGATGTGCATCAGAAAGTTACTGTAGTTGAGCCTCGAGGTAGTCGAGTACATTTTGGTTTTAACAAGGGAATATCGTTCAAGTCAATAATACTTGAATGAAGGTAATGCGATTTTTATGTTGCCATCTAGTTTGGTCGTCTTTTGGTTCTGTGATTGAAAATAGAGCTAGCTCCTCCTGTATTTGTTCCAGTCAATTCTTGCAATTCTCTGAATGAACAATTCCCTGTGTAAGAACTATACAGGTGCTGCGTGGGTGATTTTTTTTCTCTAACTGTCCAATCACCCAATGCCACGTGTATTTAAAAAAAAAAAAAGAATTTGTGAAACTATTCTGTATGTGTTGTTAGAAAAAATGGTTGGGTGGCTAACTTTGGAGCTAAATTTGAGTGGGATTCGGTTGTTCATTTTGGAATATGGAAGTTGATTTGTATTCTCCTCCGTGAGTATGCTCGGGTGAATGAGAAATTGGTGCTCAAAATATGCCATATGAAATGAGTTTATGTGGGTAAGAAAACTAAAATAAACTTGTTCCACATAGGAAAATGAGGAAAGCAAAAACCACTTTATATAGGATTGCAATTTGGAAGGGTTTAAACATGTGTAACATAGAAACTCTCTCCATATTTTCCTGCATTATGCTTTTGTCTGTCTTGTATACTGTTTTCCTTTCAAACCTTATTTTGATTTTCTGGTGGTGATATTGTTCGAACACTAACTCAATTCGTCGGAGTAAAAACTGTTGTGTTCAAATTTTACTGGTTAACCGTTGTATCTTGGGAAGCAGACGCTCAACTTATACCTCAAGTACGAACGGTGAGATGACGAATCTGTTTTAAAGAAACTGTGTTCGCAAAGACCTCAGTTTGGAAATTTTTCCTTGTTGCAATTTCAATTTCGTATTTTGTTATTTTACTGCAGTTAACGAATTATTTTCCTTGTTGTTTTCATAAGTTGTTTATCAAATCTGAACCAAGATAAGTAACAGATTCTTGAATATGTAAGAGAAGAGAAGTTGAAAAATTAATAAATGTTTTCTGTGTGTATCTGAACATGTAATTAGATTATTTTTCATGCTATGAATTCATTTAACATTTGTGTGGTGACTATAACTTTTGGTTTTAATAAGACAAAAGTCATTGTGATTATCTTGATTACTTTTTTCGTTCATCTTCACAAATAAAGAAGTTTGTATTTCAACCTAGTAGTTTATCCACTTAAATATTACAACATGTGTAGCATGATTCTCTCTGAATCCGTGCTTGGAATTCTCAAATGGTGTAAGATTAGTGATTTCATTTTCTTTGCACCTGGATTCCAACATTACTTCACATTCGTGCACTTGAGCATTACTTTTTTTCAATCGAATGCTGCTATCTATATACATTCTTGAATTTTGCACAATTTTCGCGTGGAATGCTCTTCTTCTCTATCAGGTTATTGATATATAACTATGAAGATTTCCATTACCCTCTACAAGATTCTTGTCAAGTCAAGCCAAGACTTGCGTTCATGTTTTGCGTTTTTCAGGGGATTAATGCCTGCTGTCTTATTTGGTTCTGGTTGTTTGGCAAAATACACAACCGAAAATAAAATTTAGATTCTCTTCCCTTTTCTTGTTTACAATTAGCAGTTCAAGAAATATCATTTATTAAGAGCACTTGAAAGGAAATAAAACAGAGAGACGACACTTTAACGACCAATTGCTCAAGAATTAGAGACAATATACACAAGACACAAATATATGCACATAGAAGCGTTCTCATCACGTTGAACATCGTTTGTCCATACCAGATATAGATGCCGACTGACTCACCAAAGTGTAGTTTCACTATCATGTTTCATTTCCTTTTCAACCACCAAGTAGAAAAAATCAGTACAACCTGTGTATTTCATCTGGATATTCTTCAACATGTACACGAATATATATGTTTTACACGGCAAGATTGACCAGGGAAATAGGATCTCATATGATCCACAGGTATACACCTCTACATCGATCTGCATATTTTATATGCCAGTTACCAAGTTTGAAAGAATCACAATCATGAATCATACCGTTGCAAAGATGATAAAAACGCTGCAACCTGCATCTCTTCTATGTTTTTCTGAAATGGGTTGGCATTGGCATGCAAAGACGTTTAATATCTCCCTTAAATGGTGCCTTCATTTTATGAAGCTTGATCTCATATAGCTTAGGCCAAAGCTTTCCCGTCACTGTACACAACTGGTGTCTTTAGAATGAGCAGCAGAAAAATCGATTCCTTCAGGTATAAAATAAGAAGCAATACGAACTTAATGGAACTTACCGAAAATACGGTTTCCTTTTTCGTCCCATGCTATGCCGTTCAAGACATTGATCCACTGAAAATTTGGGTTAAAAGAAAATTCAGGTTTATACAGGAAAAAATTATTCAAGTATGTACTATTCAGATAGGCAGTTTTTGTATACCATTTCACCAGCTGCAATCAACCCTTCCCTAATAGCACATATGAATTGATTAGACAATTTTGTCCCAAGAAGAATAAGAAAATAAATGTGTGTGATGAAATCAAGCAAGTTGAGTAAAGAACCTCAACTCAGGAAGGAGAATCCATCCAATCACCACACCATCTTTACTTGATATTCTAGCAATGCAGTCGGTCTGCATATTGAGGGAAAACAGTTAATCCGAGCAAGGTTCAAAATAGAAAATTAAATATCGGTCAAGGTAACAAAATCAGGCAAGTGAACAGAATCTAGAATTATTGATAACTTCATTGAAGCGAAAAGATGCTAGTACCTGTTATTATTGAAGCAAATGTACAATAAACCATACATCTACTTAGGAATATACAATCAACGAAGTGGCTTATATCATGCAATTTATTTGTAAGTACTGATAATTTCATCCATTATGATCTTTGACAATTATTTCTGATCTAAATGGCAAGCCCCACCAAAAAACTAAATAAGTTGGTAATCACCATCAAGAATGATATTATTAAAAGTAACCACATGATCCAAAAAAATGAAGCAGAAATTCAGTCTTCATACCTTCCAAACATTTGCCCATACTTCGCCGTTCACATACTCCAGTTCATTGAGGTTGTGAACCTCGTCTCCTTTATACTTGACAGTGTGTGCTTCAATGACTGTTGATTTGAGAGAAAACATACAAAAATGACAGACCGATTAAATGAAGATGCCAGAAGAGAAATGAATATTAGTAATGCAGTGAACAATGTATACTTGGAATAAAAAATCAGAATGCACATGCATGCACTCAAAAGAAGAAGACTATACATAATGATTGCACTCGCAGGTTTTCAGAGTCAATTAATTTTTAGTCATCCTGGAAGCAAGTGCAAGAGTAGAGAATTCAAGTTCTCCACCCTCGGAGAGAGGGCGAGGGAAGGTACAATTGGCGTTGATGTCGTAATGGGCCTAAAGGCCAAATTGAGAAAGAACTAAAATTCTCTTCTAACTTTCATATAATGGAAACCTTTCAATGTTTGAGGGTTAATCTGATACAAGGTTGAAGTTCCATCACTTCCGAACATAACTTTCTCATCAGTAGCCAAACCCCATCCATCTTGCATTTGGTGAGTGAACTTCTTAAACTGTAGATGATGCAACAAAATATCAGAGATAAAGCCCAGCAACCAGTTACTCCAGAATCTATGCATCTTCATAAATCAAAGGATGGAAAAACTGATCAAATGGAATCAAAGACTATTCGATATAGCTTTTGGAAGTCTTGTCAAAATTAATCATATGTACATCCAAGAATTAAAACCCATAATCCCTGCTAGAATCAGATTGATTCAATCGACAAACTAGTATTATAAGATTAACATACACTACAGAAAAAATTCTTCCACTTTAATCAAGATCTCACCATGGCATCTATCAAATATATCAGATAGCAAGGTACCCTATAGAACTTGAGGCAACCAATTACACTAAGAATATGAACTCACCCTCTACAAGTATAGACTACAATGCTGTCAATATTAACTCTTTCACTTGAAAACATGTAAGATTAAATATGACAAATAATTGAAAACTGATTTTTATACTATCATGACTGCACTTATGTTCCCAGATACATGCCAGGCATTACATTTAACTAGTCTTGCAGCTGCAGTTCAGAAACTTTCTGAGATCTAGAGCCATAAAAGTTAACATACAAAAATCACCAAAGCAAGATTGGAAAGCACTCAGGGAACACATGTCAATCAAATCTAACAGTACTAAACTAGATTTTAGACTTTTGATTTCAAACAAGTTAATATCATCAGATTAAAATGGCACAAATATAGAAAGGATAATGTTCAAACAAGGAAAAGAGTGAAGCACAAACTTTGCTTAAGTTATTTCGGTCATATATGAAACCGGTTTTCTCCAACCAAGTAAGTTGAAACAACCTACAAAAGTACATGGGATTATAACATTAGAATTACGACTATTTAACTTTGACATAAAAGAATCAGTTGATTTAGAATTTTCAACTGATATAAATAAACTGATGCTTTGAAAAGTATATACACAACCACAGAACCCAAGAAAGACAGTTAAATCGTAAGTCTGGTCTGTTTTTCATAATAAATGATCAGTGAAACTGCTGATCCACAGATGCAGAACGTGACAATAACCTTTCGTGCTTTCCGACATATGTTTACAATTCATAACATATTAAATACAATATACAATATAAAGAGAAAATAAAATCTAAAACTGAAACAATTTTGCTCACAAACCTTTCACCGATAAGAGTTAAACCCTCTCCAAAGTAAGAATCAGGCATTTTGTGAATAGCCTCAACCTGTAAACATAAAAGCAGTGAATTATGTATGTGTAGCCAGATCTGTGGGATTTTCTTTTCTGAGGCTTACATACAAACTACATTCAATAAGACAAATATTTTGTGCCGACATCGAGTTTGATCTTGAAGAAATCCAAAGTAAAATTGAGATGCTGAAATCTAGAAATAGGTACCTTCCCTGTCCGAAGAGCGACTTTCCGAACGGATGACTGCAATTAGGGAGAGAAGAAAAACTTAAATGCACGACTTGTAGACAAACTATCTATTCATGTGTAAGCAATAATATCCGCAAAATATATGCATCCAGAAAATGAAACGATAAAAATCGTCTGGGGCGGTGAAGTAGCACCATATGATATGGAATCTTCCATGTATCTTAGGTTTCATCAAGAACATCCACAACATGGGACTAATCGGAAAGAATTAAATATACAACTTGAAGCAATATGTGAAAAAAAAAATAAGCACAAAGATGGGAACTGCTTTGATTCCACATATCTATATTTGTCAAGTCTCAACGGTGGATAAGATGCTAACTCACACGCCCATAAAGACCGGTTGATTCAAAGAGTGTATCGTTTTCTGCATACAATAGCCCCTGAAAGAAAATGGACACTGTTAATCTCTAAAGCAGAGCAACAACTTTCAGATTCAAAATCAATGGTTTACAACTCCTTGGAGAAGCTTTCGATTGAAACTAAATATAGAAGACCAGAGCATTAAACATGACTTTCATCTAATTCCACTTGAGCATGCAAACAAATTGGAAGCTATATCCAGGTGTATGAACTAAAGCCCATTAGGTTTGGATCATTTATCCGCTTTAATCAGAAAACTGATTATCAAAACTCTCAGTTGAATGTTTGCTACAACGAAAAAACTAATTAATTCCAGCAGGTTAGTAATCACGAAGCTCAAAAGAACTGATTGCGAATTATGTTTTTTTTTACCATTTTCCTAAATCCAACTCTCCAAATTTTCTTCATGCGGTCCAAACCGAATAAGGCTTAGAAATAACCATATGCAAATGACCTGTGCACATTACCCATATCAACATTCACGTAGAAAGAAGAAAAACAGACAATAAAATGCAATTGCATCAAAATATGCACATATTTACCAAATTAAACGTTATAATTAACGCCAAAAAAATAATCTTTTTACGGATCACAAAATCATTCAAGTACAAAAATGTAAAATGGACCTGAGTAAAGGCATTAGGATCGTGGGGGAACTCATTGACCACTTCGACAGCATAAATTTGATCCGAGGAAGGTTTTGTTCCAAACACGCTCCGGATGTTAGACAAAATGCTTAGTACAACAAAAACGCACAAAATAGAAATAGCTGAAATGACCAAAGATAACTTTCTCAGAGGAAACGACGGCATAGAACGCGCCATCGAATTGTGACTGGGTTTCGCTTCATCTCTTGCCATGGTGAAAGATGACATATTTATATGATTAACATTCATATTTATGACTCATAATCATTGTCATTAGTTTGATAATTATTTTATATTAACACAAAATTAAAACATGCTCGTGCTTTGGGGAACTAGAAGTTGACTCGTTTGACTTTTATCGATTGTTGTTCATATGAGTTCAAAAAAATTTATCCATAGTTTCATGCTAGTATTTTTTTTTTTTTTCGAGGAGCAGACGTACTCCGATTCGATTATAAAGAAAATCGAATTGAATCGAATATTAATATTATTGTGAAAATGAATCATTAAATCTATATCTAAGTAGGAAACTGAAATAGAATTGAGGTGTTCGTCTCTGATCAAATTCACTTGCTTGTGTTAAGTTCTCAAATTCACTAATGTAAATGTAGTATAGCTATTCAAGTTCTTAAAATATAATTGTTTAATATCTAAATTCTCCATTGTCAATTCATTAAAAGGATTTGTATTGGTGCTAATGACTTGCATTTTTCAAGTGTAACTAAACGCGATAATTTACATACAATGCTTAACTATTGGCTTGAACTATTTCTTTTAAAATGTGTTCCAATGTCACTTCTATTTTCTTCATACTTTGAGAGACTCAAAATGTTAACTTGAAAAAAAGAAAGGAATCCAATCCTTTTATTAGTCTAAAATTATATCTATGAAATTTAATGAATCATTTTCATCTAAATTTATATCATAAAAAGAAAGTATAATGATTGGTGCATTGCACCCACCATCGTAAAAAATAAAAAGTAAAAATTTCGGGTTAAATCGAAATTTTTGGTTCTTGGTATTAGAAATGGAGATCGGACCGAAACTAATCGATTATTGATTTTAGTCCTCAAAATCGATTAGAAATTGAATAGAACTAGATCGAATTGGGCGGGCGATCCCAATTCGATTCTAGTTCGATCCAATGGTTCTAATAGGTGTGAAGTTAAGTTGGGCTAATATGCATAATTTATTTTTGGGAAAATTTCATATCTAAATGATTAAATATGGACAATTTCAAAATTAAGAAACACGGCCTAAAACTTCAAAAATCATATATTAATTAAAATTTATTTATGA